>VMDO01014014.1:0-56100 GCA_007922755.1 Pedetes capensis | reverse complement strand
CCTCATAACAGCTTGAGGGGCTGACCCCTAGTTGACCCTAGGGCTCATCTCACTCACTCAAAACAGCCCCTCCCATCGAGTGAGCAAAGATGGCCCCCAGCCAGCTTGACCAGCCTTAACCACCTTAATTTTGATTGGCTCCCCTCACCACCTTGCAGGTAGTAACTGTCTCCACTTGGCAGTTATGTCCGTTTGCCCCGTGTACCTGCCAGCTGTGTGCCCCGATTGGCTGAACCCCACCATGTGACCCCTCCAGGACCCTATAAAAGCAGGGCTCCTGGACCCCATCTCACTCCTTTGATCCTCACCTCTCTGACCATCTCCTGAACTTCATTACCTGGACCAGCGCTCCCTACTTCAGCAAGACCATCTAGCAAGCCGGCGAGATCAAGCCCAGGGGCCCCGAAGAGCCAAAGGCATCTAGCAAGCCACGAAGAGCCTCCCAACTCCTCCCATTCCTGGGAAGGAGGGGGGTAAAGAAGGTGAGCCGCGAGAGTCAAGACCATCGGACCTCAACTGAACGTCTGCGGCTGTGGCTGTGCCTTTGAGGCTGAGCCATATCAGCACTTAGCCTGCAGCATTTTATGCTGCAGGCCTAGAGCCAGCACTTAAAGGGATAGAGCCTTGCTCTATAGGGGCTGCTTGCTCCTTGCTCTCCATAAGGGGAGCACCCCAATAAACCTTCCCCGTCTTTCTCCAACCATCTGAAGGTCTCCCGAGGTCCTTCTTTCCCGACACCGGCCACGTTTTATGTTGAGGGTTTGGCCCTAACTTTAGCCGGGCTAGAGCTAAAACCCCGACAAGGTCCTTCTCCCATTTTTGCGGTGCTGGGAATTGAACTTGGGACCTCAGAGACTGCAGTGCAGTGCTCTACCAACTGAGTTAAATCCCAGCCCTGTCAAATATAGTGTTCACACTATATTTGCTATATTTGTTATATATGTTGTGCAGTGGCACACGCCTGTAATCCCAGTGACTCAGGAGGCAGAGGCAGGAGGATCTCAGGTCCGAGGCCAGGGGCAACCTGTACAACTTATTGCCTAGTATGCACAGGCCCTGAGTTCAAGCCCCTGGTGTGGAAAATATATATATATATACACACTAGCAAGGAGGGACCATTTGGGGGCTGCCTACTGCAGGCCTATCTCCTGCTAACAAAAGGACATCGGGCTGGGTGACAGCCCCCAGACCTCCCTGTCTTCACTGCCCCTCCTGAACAAGCTGGCCATCCCTGCAGGACCCACTTTTGTCCCCTTGGCTCCAGGCCCCCAGCAGCAGGGCGAATGCAGAGCCCACCCTGGAGACGTTGCTCCTTCCTGCTTGTGAGCATAGAGGCGCCGCTATTGCCAAGGCCTGTCTGTCCTGGCTAAGGTAATGTGCTCAGCAGGTGGCCTCCTGAGCCTGCCCTGCTGTGATTACTTCTCCTTCTCCACTTTGCACCTACAAGAATGGAACCTTCCTCTGCCCTTTATCGAAGCTGTGGTTCAAGTTTCTAAAAAAAAAAAAAAAAAAAAAAGGAAGCTTTTGCTTTTGTGACCTCAATTGGTCCCAGCAACAGCAAAGATGCATTTTCTTCCAAGGCCCAAGGCAGTCAGCCCCTAAATGAAGTTTATTTAATAAAGGAATTAGTTCCAGTTGGCTTCTCAAGATGGAATTATGGGTTCATTTGAAGCAAAATGGAAGGGGCAGCAGGCTCGAAGGTCGAGGAGAAGCTAATGAAAACCATTTTCTGAGTATACGCGCTGTGCTGTCTGGACAATGCAATGTTTCCGTTTTCTGAGTATATGTGCTGTGCCGTCTGGACAATGCAATGTCTCCAGCATGACATTTTCTTCTCCCAAGCTTATGGCAGGCTGTCTTTCTCCTTCCCACAAGGCCCTGTGAAGGTGATTCCAGCGTGGATGCGTGTTTAGGCCAGGTCTCCTCATTCCTCTCTTTCCACTCCTGGAGGAGAGCTTTGAGAGCTCAGGCCCTGGTAGGAGCGCCTTCAGATCTCTTCCTGGGGTGCTGGTTGCTTTGCCTCCCAGGAATACCTTACCTGATTTTCACCTGGGGATCTTCCATTCCACTGCAGCCTATGCACATCCGAGGAAGCCCATTCCAGCCAGGGTTCACCCTGGCTCAGGAGCTCATTCATTCTCCGTGAGCACGTGATTTAACTTTCCCTGGATTTAACTTTCAGTGACCTGAAAAGGGGATGAGCAGGATGCGCCAATCAGAACCACAGCAACTCCACTCTGGAACTTCTGTGGAGGTGGCAGACCTGCAGTCCCCAGCTTGTCACTGTCTATAGCCACCCATGCACCAGGCAGACCTGAGAGGTGAAGAAAAGAGGGAAGGACTTGACACTTCTTTGCTGCAGATCCAGCCCCGTGCAATCCAGTCCTACAAATTCTCTTTTGGTTTCAGCCAGTTTAGATCACAAAATTCTGCCAACCACAGGAGATCCTGCTGATAGGTGTCTCCTTTGTAGAAATCGGGGGCTCCCCTTCTCCTACATGGAGCCTAGAGCTGCAGGTCCAGATGGTCTGGAGAGTGGATTTCTCTCGCGTCGTGCATTGGCTCTTGTGACCTGTTGAGTTTCCACTCGTTAGACTCTGGCTCTCCTGCGGCCAGGAATGAAGCCAGGCTCTCCCTTGTGACCTGGGTACTCAGGCATTCTGGCGTCAGGCATCTGCTTGCCACGTTGGTTCTGAACTTGACGTCTCTCCATGAGACTGATCTGCTGCAGGAACGGTCTGAGCTGCCATCTAAGGGGACTTTGTTCTCAGCTGCCTCTCTGAAGTAGGAAGAAGTGAGATCTCTAACAAGACAGCTGGAACCCGAGGCCAGAACCTTGCTGCTTTCTTCAGGCCGGTTTGTCCAACTCTGGACTTGGCAGGGAAAGTTAAATCACTCCCGACCCTTCCCCCACCCCCAGGCATCAGGGCTCCCAAATTACACACTCTATTGCTCTGCAATTAAGCAATAATGCAATTAGAAATAAAGCACTGGAGACAATCCTCTGTGGGGCCGGTTCTTGAAAACACTTCGCTTAAATGTTGAGCTCAGTGCGGAGAAAGAATAAACACACATATTTCTGTTTTCTAATATGGAAAGGAATCATCTCTAAACAGTAATGGGTTATGAGTCATCACTTCTGTTCAGCCTGCAGTGCTCTGCTGTGGGAGATGGCCCAGGAGGCGCTCTGCTCATTTCCGCCACACAGTGGTGGGGTCCACAAGCAGGCCACGCCCCTCATCACTTTGCACCCCACAACACTTGATCATGTCTTAGGAGAAGACAGTATGGCCACGGCCTGAAAACAGCCACTGTCTTTCTTCCCTTGGGGCCAGTGTGGCGGGCTGCTGGGTCAGTGTGATGGACAAGGAGCCTGGCATCTGAGCACCATGTCTGGAGCACAGGGTTTCCATGGCAATGACCCCAGGATGGGCTTCTGTGGCATCTCTTTGACACGATGGGGCAAAGCAGCCCTGGAGACTCCAAAGTGATGTGGTTCCGACGCTCCCAAAGCTGGCCCAGGGAGCTCAGCACAGAGGGTGCTTTGCAAAGCGTGATGTTGCCCATTCCACGACTTCTGTGGTTAAAATGTCTTTCCCACTGGAAACAGTAACAGTAAGGCAGTTTTTCCAAGGGTCTTGCTCACTAAAATTGGCTTTCCAAATTGTCTTGTTTTAGGTGGGACCACATGAAACTGCTAATATTTGGTTTTGATGGATAAAAATGGCAGATTTTCTGTTATTTGCTCATTTTGACCAATAAGATGGCAACACTGGGTGGTTCACTTGAACGACTTTACCAATTCACAAGAGACCTAATTTACACGTGGACCTGGGGGGATGGAGCCTAGTCTAGTCTCTCCCTCTTCCAGTGACCTCAGCATCCTCCTTGCCTGGATGAGATTTCTCTGATTCATGGTGGGAAACTTAGGACCGTGTGTGTGCCCAGGGTCACATGCCATGGTATGCATTCAATGAGTCAGTAAAGGGCCCCTGTGGATCCTGGGTGAATGACCGGAAGCTAGGGTGACTCTTACGAGCAGCAATCAAATGTTTGGCTTTGGCTCATTTAGAGCAAAATGTCCCTTGTTTTATTTTTATTTTTGGCAGTACTTCGGGGTTGAACCCAGGGCCTCACACATCCTTTGCAGAAGCTCTTTCCACTGAGGTGCACCACCAGCCCTTTATTCATTTTGTGTCTTGAGACAGGATCTCGCTAAGGCTGCCTCGCAAAGGCTGCCTGCCTCTGGCCTCAAACCTGCAATCCTCCTGCCTCTGCCTCCTGAGTTGCTGGGATTACAGGCGTGAGCCACTCTGCCCAGCAAAATGTCCCTGCTTTGGCCCTGTGTTTTTAAACTGTTTGGGATGAAAGCTCTCTGAGACTTGCTGTGGGGACTGGCCAAGTCAATTCGTGCAAGGCTACATTTTGCATTTGCTACGGTGGCATCTTGGCAGAGTCACAATAACTGCGTTAAAAGTGCAAAAATCAATCTGCCAGTGGCTTTGTCTCCAGAAGGTTATGCAACCAGTTTGGATCTTTCAAAAAAAAGAAATTGACCTTAAAAAACCCAACAACTTGAAATTTAGTTTTTCCTTTCTCAGGGTGGCTTACAGACCATGTTATTTATAAAATGTTTTGAAATTCTTGGTGAGAATAAAATCGAAGAGGAATAAAGCATCTTTCTCCAAGCAGGCATCTCTAACTTTTAAACCCCATAAAGTGACTTTATTCAAAGTCTACTTACCAAAAGTCTCCACTGACTATGTTTTTGTAAAGGGTTTGCTACAGTGATAAATGATATTCTTGTTTTGGACCTAAAATTATAAAATTCTCAAGTGGCCTAAGGGCCTTCATGACAGTGGAGTTTAATGTAGTCAGACTTTGGGAATTGCTGTGGCTGATGTTGTTGGCTCCTGGATCTTATCCGCTTACCGTTCCTGCTGTGGTTCATATGAGTCCCATTTCCAAGGGCCAGCATATGCATCTCTTTGCCTCGGAGCTGTTTCTTCACGGGCACAGCAAGATGAATGCGCCAGGGAATCAGAAGCCCCAGGAACAGCTCTCACCATTGACTGGAGCTGTGGTGGAAGGCCACAGCCCCTCCATCCTTTGCGTGGGGTAACTCTGAGGCGTGACTTGCAATCTCCTATGGGATGGGAGCCCTCACGTGTCCATCAGTGTGTTGTGCTGAGGGGGTTTGTGTGTTGCTGTGATGCTAAAAGCTATGCCACCAGTATTTCGAATACCAGCAGGGCCACCCATGGTGGACAGGTTTCAGCTGAGCTTCCAGACTAAGACAGACTAGGGAGAAGGACCTGGCAGCCCATTCTTGAAACAATCAGCCATTGAAAACCCTGTGAGTAGCAGAGAAGCATTGTCAAACATATTGTTGTTGTTAGGTGCCGTTGAGTTGGTATCTGACTCATAGTGACCCTATATACAACAGGGGAAACGCTATTGTCGGTGCTTCTCTGCTGTTCATAGGGTTTTCAACGGCTGAATGATTTTTGAGAGTGGGTTGCTGGGTCTGTCTCCCAAGCCTACAGCACTTGGTGTTCCCCAGCCATCTCTCATTCAAGTACTAACCAGGCCCGACCCTGCTTAGCTTCCGAGATCTGATGAGATTGGATGCCACAGGGCTACGGCTGCAGGCCATTGTCAAATATAGTGCGAGAAAATGAGTCCCCTGAGTTTGGAAGGCATTCAAGAAATGACTGAGGAAGAGTTACCTCCTCAAAGTAGTTGTTGTAGTTGTTGTTAGGTGCCATCGAATCAGATCTGACTCATAGCGACCCTCATAGAGTTTTCAATGGTACAGTCAACCTCAATGACAGGAGTGGAGTAAAATCCCTGAGACCTTCTTTTGCTGATGTGGCATGACTCAAAATAAGAAGAAACACAGTGGCTGCAACAGTGGGCTCTAACATAAGAAGATGGTGTGCCTTGCAGTGTTGGGAGTGTTTCGTTCTGTTATACACAGGGTTGTTGCGAGGGCACCTAACAACGACATGGGATTGGAGCCCCCAGTGGATTAGTTCCGCTCTCCCACAGTGGTAACTTGCCTGCTAACACCTCCTTTCTCAGGTATCTTCCCCTCCCTGGCTCACATTCCCTCTGCCCTACAGATATTTCATGATCTTCCAAATGGCTTTTGCTCATCTCAGCACCTGCGCCTGGGACTCCCCAGGCTAACACATTCAGTAATTGGAGTATGCGGGGGTGAAGTTTGCCATATTGACTAGAGA
The DNA here is from genome assembly GCA_007922755.1 of Pedetes capensis. NCBI lineage: Eukaryota > Metazoa > Chordata > Mammalia > Rodentia > Pedetidae > Pedetes > Pedetes capensis. The sequence continues at coordinate 49,855 of VMDO01014014.1, read as the reverse complement.
TGTTGCATTATCCAGTCCTTGGTACTCCTAGAGCGTGTTGGGTCACTGCTTAGTGTGGGTTATACATGCTGGCTGCAATACGAGCTATGGTATGGCTCCCAGAGACTTGGTTGCTTTAGACAGTTCATAGTTTGCTTGCCTTCCTCTGCCAGCAGCACCTCCAACCTCCCTTTGGGGGCCATCCTTCTCCCCACTCAGGCCTTAGCTGTGGTGACAGGCTATAATCAATGCTGTCCCATAAGATGGCACAGCTCCCAGCCACAGTGACGTCCCGTCTCTGGAACGCAATGCCACATGGTCCTCCCTGGACCCCGTACATCTGCCCCTGAGGGCTGGGGGAAGGATCAGGTCACCCCGGCACCTGGCTGCTTTGCAGTCTGGCAGAGTGTCCACTGGGATCACACCACTCCCCGCATCTGGCGCCACCCTGCCTGTGTGGGTGGCTTAGACAGAGCCCTGGGCCATGGGCTACTCGTCTGTGAGAAGGGAAGGTCCGTGAAGGTCAAGACCCGCCACAGCCATGAAGAAGCAGCTGCAAAAGACAGTCTTGTACTGGTGGCTGTCAAGGTCACAGAGGACAGGGTGGGACAGCTGCAGCAGGAGAACAGGAGTGGAGGGAGAAGCTTCAACTCTGTATGCAGTGAGTGTGACTCTCGGTGGCCCAGCAGCTGTCACAGGGGAAGGCGAGGGGAACAAAGGCTGGACAGGGGTGAGATTTACAGGGTGCTGGGGGGCCCAGGCTGGATAGCTGGGACACTCTGGGACAGGGCCGGAGGACAGCTGAAGCAGCCCACTCTGACGTGGCCTGTTGAAACAGCTAAGCTGAAAGTGCTGCCTCCACACGCAGAGCTGCTGCTTTTAATTAATCAGTGACGTTCCCATCACCGTCCCTGGCACATGATGGGCTGCGATCTGATTTGATCCGATTTGATCATTACTTGGTGGAAGTAATTACTTGGCTGAAAGTTTAATGGCTTGGTTTGTAGGTTGTGTTAAATGTCCTTGTGTAAAAAAAAGCCCCATCAAAATGTCATTGACAACTCACTCCTTATCATATCTCAACTGGAAAGAAGCTTGCCTTTGAATCTTCTCTGTTAAGCCAATAGGAGTCTCTTGTTGGGCGTGGGGAGGGATGGGTAACTTACTCAGTGACCTGAAAAGGGGATGACCATGCCCTCCTTGTCTGATCTGTAATGCCCTGCCACTCAGAGCGTGGACTCGGTATAGCTACATCAGCACTACCTTGAGAGCCTGTTGAAGATGCAGGCTTTTGGGTTTGCCCTAGACCCCTTGAAGCAAGACCCACATTCCTGCAAGATCCTTCCATGATCTGTATGCCTGGAGGTGTCTGAGAAGCACTGTTTTAGTAGACATCCATTATCGTATCTTCCAGGGCACATCTCTTTATTCCCTCACCTGGAGCAAGGGGTGAGGCTGTCTACCATGTTGGATACATGACTCCTTATCGTGGCTGATTGGATTATGGCTGGTCATTTGACTCAAGCTGGGCCAATCAGAGCCTTCTTTGGAAATTTGGATTAGCACTCTGTGCATGTGTGTGTGTACGCGCGCACGTGTGTGTATGTAAGAGAAAGAAATGAAAGGAGGGTAAGAAGGGATGGAACAAGTAAGGAGGTAGATCTCTCTCTCTCTCTCTCTCTTTTTCCTGTCTTCCTCACTTTCTTTAGGTTGGATGTAAAACATCTATATTAGGAATAGGTTATTTTTCACTAGCTGAAAGGCCCTGAGCTAAAGGAAGCCAGTTGATAGAGAGAGAAGCCAGAAGCCGATGTGTTGTACAATGGGTGGTGATGATGTCTTCATCTGTTTGAGCTGTTATAACTGAATATCATAGGCTGGGTGGCTTATAAACAACACAGTTTGTTTCTCCCAGTTCTAGAGGCCGGGAAGTCCAGGAACAAGGGCCCAGCAGATGTGGTGTCTGGTGATGGTCTGGTTCCTGGCTCATCCTCAGTGCCTCCCCACTGATGCCTCACAGAGAGGAAGGGGTGAGGGTCTCTCTGGGGTCTCTTTGATAAGGGTGCAAATCCCAGGATAGCCCTCTTGACGTCCCAGAGGCCCCCTCCTGACATCATCACAAGGGCTGAGATTTCAGCACGTGGACATCGCAGGGGCACACCCCTCGGATCAGAGCAGATGGCTTTTAAGCTCAGGCTCTGCTGTGCCCCGATGCACTGCTGAAACCTCACCCTTGGGTTTTGTGAAGCTTCCGTGCACCCTGATGAAGACCTCGGCTGACCATTCCTGCCGGGGCTTGTGGTGGCATGGATGGAGCCCGCTCTGGCTCTCTTCAGTTGGGGAGAATCTCAGGGGTGGAGTAGGCGGAGTATCAGGAAGCCACGGGAGGGAGGTGGCACTAAAGAAGCTGGGCGAGACAGGCTGAGGAACCGCCAGGACCCCAGCGGCAAGTCAGGCTGGCAGACCAGGTGCTCTCTCACCCTGTCCCTCCCTCCCCTTATGGCTCAGGTGCCTCTGCGTGCTTGTCCCTAGGACTGTCCTGGAGGTGGGGAAGGGAGGGATCTTGTGACTTGGGCCACCCTATGGCTCTACCTCCCACAAAGCTGCACCTACCAAGAACCATAATTCCCCAAGGCAATTTCCAGCTCCTGCCTGGACAAAGGCAGGATGGTCCTGGACAGCTAAAACCTGCAGAGATCTGCGTCCTGGAGCAAAGACTTCTGTGGAAGTAATTTATTTGGGGGTGATTCCAGAAAGGGGGAGGGAGCAGAGAATGTGAGCCTCGAAGAAGAAAAAGCCAATAAAGGATGTGCCATCTGGTTGCTGCTGTGGGCAGTGGGGCCCAGCTGCACCCTGAGAAGCTTCCCAGAATGCTCTGCCAGAGGCCAGGAAGAAGAGGCACTCACTTTCAGGAGTCCCCTAGGTACCATCTGACCCCAATGCTCTTCCCGTTTCCCCTTACTGAGCTGAACGGACTATGGCTTAGAGGAAGCCCTAGGAAAAAGAGCAGACACAGGGTCCACCCTGAGCCATGTCTTTCTCCTACTCAGAAGCTTTGGTCAGCATTCTGGAAGCTTCCACTCCAGCGCAGCTGAGGGCAGAGAGGGCTGTGGGAATGTCTCATATGGTACAAGAAGTATCTGCTATGGTCACAGCACTCCTAAGGGCTCTGTGTCCGTGTCGCTGCCTAAGTAATCCAGACTCTGAGGATACCAGAGACACCCCAACATCGGAAGGGCTGAGTCATTTTCTCGGGGTTGTTTGCAAATGATCTCCCGGTGGAAATTTCCCTTTTTATCTTTGTCAGGCAGCTGAGGACTTTATTCAGAGTAACAAGCAAGGACAAAATCTCTTAACTCTCTCTGTGGTTTTATGGATTTCTTCCTACGATTTCCATTTTGTGGAAAATGTACACTCTAGCCTGCCAAATGCTATACATCTCTTTAATAAATAAAAGCCAATTGCTGAAATAGTTCCTGCTCGATAGATCATCTTCTCAGGCTCTGCCTCATAAAATTTAGGGGAAAAATGGCAAATATCTCATTTATTTGACTGATTTTAGTTTTCTACATGAGATATATATATATATATATATAAAGCATCCTTTAGATTCCAGACTTCCTAGTCATTTGCATGCCCACCACGCAGCAGCTCTGGTCTCTTGTCTTGGGGGGGTCTCAGCACAGAAAGGCCAGGCAAAGCTGAGAGCTGGTGTTTCTTCAGTTTTCTCTGAGCAGAGCTTTCCTTGTTATTTTTGATTTGTGGCACGTCTGCCTCAGCCTGCACATCTGTCTCCTTCGCAACAGGTGCCCTCTGATTCATGCCGTGCAGCGCCACTGCGCCAGCTCTCCCAGGCAAGGATGGACTGGCTCCGAATGGGCCACCCTCTGTGGCTGACTCCAGGAATGGCTTATGTGGCACGCAGCAGCCCTGTCCAGAGGCTGACCCGTGTTCTTGGGCGGGCTCTGAGACTCCAGCACCGGCTCTCTTTGGCTTAGACATCCCCAGACCCACACGGTCTGTGTCCACATCTTAACATGTCTCAGAAAGGGATCCAAGCCAGCTGCCACTTTCGGGGACAGTGACCTGTAGAAAAGTGCTGGGTGTGCCCAGGAGGCAGGTGTCTGGTCCTAGAGGAAATCCCGCGGTCTCCGAGTCTCCACACAAGGGGAGAGGAAGGCTCAGCTGAAATGCCACTTCAGCAACCGCCCAGGCTTCGGGAGGTGCTGCATCCCAGGAGCCCCATCACAGTGCATTATTTCTCCCCGGGTTCCTTCCTAAACTCACCACTGTGGTGCCCACAGTCCCACTTGGACTCCAGTTGCCCGTGGACACATTTACTCTTCTGGCTAGTCCCCCAGCTCTTTTACGGGGGTACAGAGATCCTGAAGTCAGCTGCGTCTCCTCCTAGACCAGCTTGTCACAGAGCAGTAACCAGGGCGTGTTTGTCAAGTGAATATATGTGCCCTATGCCCAGGCTCTGCACAACCTTGGGGGTCCGTGGCTCCCCCAGCAACCCCCATTCCTTGCTTTACTGTCGGCTGACTCCTGGGTTTGCCTCGAGCTCTCAGACCATCTTCTGGGGTGGTGCTGTGTGGCAGGAGGGCGCCCATCTCAGCTGTGCCTCGGCCTCCCCGGCTGAGAGATCTGCTCAGTTCCTCCACACTCCACTGCCCTGAGCGGGGACCGAAAGCATTGCGCTCCTGGGCAGTCTGACAACAGGTGGAAAGTGACATCTTTACACAGAGAATCGTACATTTTTGGGATGAAATTGTCTTTTCGAATTAAAAATATCGGCTTGCTTTCATCTTATTACAGAACTAACACGTGCTCACGACAGAGAAGTCAGACCTCAGCCAGGCATTAAAGTTTACACAATCCCACCCGCGTGGAGATGTGAACTTTCATGGCCTTATGTGCAGCCTTCCAATGCTCGTTCATCTGTGTGCTTCTCGTCTTCTGTAGAGCAGGACTGAGATTCAAATCTTGTCTTATTTTATCTTTTTTTTTTTTTTTTTCAGTAGCAGGGCTGGGGAGGGGCAGAACTCAGGGCGTCACACATACTTTGCAAGTGTTCTACCACTGAGCTGCACCCCTAGCCCTTATTTAAATTTTTTATCTTGAGAGAGTCTCGCTAAATTGCACAGGCTGCCTCTGGTCTCAAATCTGTGATTTTCCTGCCTCTGCCTCCCAGACTTGCTGAGATTACAGGCATGTGTCACTGAGTCCGGCTTCAAGTCTTATTTTAAACCTTCTACTGGAGCTTGGTTTTTAAAAGAATCCTAAAATGAATCTTTTCAAGAGGTGAACAATTCCCTGGGGATTTATTTGTGTCATTGGTTCAGGTAGAGCCTGGAAGTCATACGCTATTTAGGGGTGGGGGCTGGAGGATGTGTGACAGTCGGAAACTTTCCATGCCGGTCTTGGCCTCTCATCCATCTGCCCATTCACCCACCGTTTATTAGCCCATGGTACATTTCCTGATTGAATGTCGCGAAGCTGATATAAACAGACAGGCGGAGAGCCAGAGCTGGGGTGGTTGAGCGCCGTCCGCAGGGAGCCTCGCGCACACAGAGCCTCATATTTATGGTGCTCCCGGAGGACTGGATTACGCGGCAGAAGATTAACATCCCTGCTGTACAAATTAAAAATGCTCCATTATTCTCTGCGTGGAGAGGACTCGCTGCAGATCAGCATCTTCTCTTTGAACAACATAATTGAATGTCTCTCGGCCTGAACCCCGCGCTGTACTGATGTGAATTCATTATTTGCGCATCCGTAATCTCCTCGTTTCCCTAGCCCCTCGCAGGCCATCACCCTTAGTCCGGAAGCCTTTGACAGTTCTGAGGACAATTAATCAGTCAGACGGAATCAGGTTTTGCTGATAAAGGACAGCCCTGCCTGTAAAACTGACATCCCGTGTTATGGGAATTAACGTTCTGAAAGGTGATTGTGGTCTGGCTCAGTCAAAGGCACCCATCCATTAGGTTCCGGTTTGGGGGAGCTAGAGGCGGGAGGTGAAGGAGGCGGCAGTTTTACTGTGGAGAGTCTGAGGGCTGATCAGCCAGGGGGAGCGTGGACGGTTGAGGCCAAAACCTGTAGTATTTAGGCCACAGGACTATGTTTGGCTCCAAATGGGAAATTCCCCCGTCACGTAGCTGGGACTGTGTTACCAGATTGTGTTGCAGCCACACTGCAGACTTCCTTCCAGTGCAAAACAGAAAATTTTGCAAATTATAATTTACCAAAAAAAAAAAAAAAAAAGCACATACACATGCAAAACCCCAACATTTTCAAGGAAAATGAGACTCAGCCAGGTGGAGGACCACAGCAAGTGTGAGGCCAGCTTGGTGGTCTACATAGAGAGTTCCAGGTCAACTTAGGCTACACATACACCCCCCCCCATACCCAATAAATAAATAAGTAGAAACTCAGGTCATCTGCAGTCCAATTTGACTTTGTTGCTGTGTTCTCAAATTGAAATCTGGAGCCAGGCATGGTGGTGCACGCCTATAATTCCAGCGGCTGGGGAAGAGGAGGCAGGAGGATCGCAAGCTGGAGACCAGAGGCAGTCTGCATAATTTAGCGAGACCCTGTCTCAAAAAAGTAAAAAAATGGCCATACAGCTCAGTGCTCCAGCACTTGCAAAGCATGCAAGCTCAAGGCCCTGGGTTCAACCCCCAGTACTGCAGGAAAAAAAAAAAAAAGAAAGAAAGAAAGAAAGAAATCTGGATCCATGTTGTTTGAAAACATCAATTACCTGCTTCAGAAATGGGATTCGGGTTAATCTTAAAACTCCTTGACCTCAATCCTTTTTGGGGAGCAGTCTGGTTGGCTGCAGTGCCTTCTCATCTGGCAGAGGCTGCTGGGGGCAGAGGCTGGTTGGAGACCTCCTGGGTGCAAGCTCTTCTGACCCAGGTGCTCAGAGACCTTGCATTGGCATGAGGTAGCTGGGTGGGGGACAGAAAGGTAGGGCATCTAGGGCAGTGGGGAGATGGTTCTCTAGCTCAGGGGGCAGCTGTTGCTTGGCACCTCATTGTTCCAAAATAGGAATGTCGACCCCATGGGGCCATCTGCGGTGATTCTTTTTGTGTGTGGGCTACTTGAGGCTCAAACCTAGGTCCTCACACGTGCTTTGAAAGTGCTCCACCTCCGGGCTGCACCCAGCCTATTTTTCACTCTTTTATTTTGAGGCAGGGTCTCACTAAGTTACGCAGGCTGCCTCTAGCCTCAAACTTGTGATCCTCCTGCCTCAGCCTCCCTAGTGGCTAGGATTACAGGTGTGCACCACTGTGCCAGGTGATAGTGAGTCTCTTGTTCAAGAGAAGATAGAAGTTTGGAGTTTTGCACTGGTGTGCTTGGTGTGATAAGGCAATAATAACAATCCTTCTTGCAGGCCAGATGAAACCTGTCTGAGTCAGGTGTGGCTTGGGAATGACCAGTTTGCACCTTTTGGGGGAGATGGACTTAGGTGTAAATTTGTCTTGGAGGTTGGGGAAAGGGAAAGTTGTTACTTTGTTTTTCTTTTTATTTTCTTTCCTTTTTAAATTAAATTAAATTAAATTTTCTGCTGTCTTGGGGGCCTTAGCTCAGGGCCTTGAACATACTTTGCAAGTGCTTTACCAGTGGGGTGCACCCCCAACCCATTTTCTATTTTTATCTTGAGCCAGGGTCTCACTAAATTGTGCAGGCTGCCTCTGGCTTCAAACCGTGATCCTGCCGCCTCAGCCTCCCAAGGTGTTGGGGTAATGGGCGTTGGGGTGATGACCACAACACCCTGCTTATTTTTGTTTTTATATAAAACCTCCATAGGACTCTTCTTTCCTTCCTTTGTTTTTAGCTTCTCCTGAACATAATTGATTAACCACGGTCCTTGTTTATGATATACCATCAGCATTATTGTGAATGCAGTAAGTACCACAACTCGCCTCTCAGGTGGAAAGCTAAGATCTTGATGATGACTTTCATCCACCTGTGGGATCCCCATCACCCTACCCCACACCCCAAGGTAAACATTGTCCTGTATCCACATTCACCCTTCCCTTGCTTCTTTTTAAAATTAGTTTTATCTTACCTGTTTTCTTAAGAAGTCAGTCTATCTATTATCTATCTATCTATCATCTATCATCGATCTATATCTGCCTTTTTGTCTATCTCTACCTATCTACTTGTTTATTCATCTGTCTGGCTCAGTGTCAATCATCTTTCGATTTATGTGCCTATCTTTCACCTATATCTATTTATGTATCTACCTGTCTGCTTGAATTTCTGTCTGTTGTCTATGTCTGTCAACTGATTATCCATCCATCCATCCACCCATCCACCCACCCATCTTATTCTTCTTTCTATCCATCCTGTATCTATCTATTGGGTGTGGCTCAGCTTTAACTTTTTTTTATTTTTAATATATATATATATATATATATATATATATATATATATATATATATATATATTTATTTATTTATTTATTTTTTGCGGTACTGGGGTTGAACCTGGGGCCTCACACTTGCATACTTTGCAAGTACTGGACCAATGAGCTGCACCCCAGCCCATTTTTTCACGTTTTGAGACAGGGTCTCGCTAAGTTATGCAGACTGCCTCTGGTCTCGAACTTGCCATCCTCCTGTCTCTGCCTCCCGAGCCACTGGGATTACAGACATGCCCCACTGTGCCCGGCAGCTTTAACTTTTTACCCTAAGGCTATGATGCAGCGTGCCGTCTTCTGTGATTTTCCCTTTCTCCCGACAGATGCTATGACTCACTGTTTGCCTGCTTGTTGTTTGCCATTCATTCATGTTGACTCTTTTGTAATATTCCATCACAGGAATATTCCACAGCATACTTATCTCCTCTTTTGCTTACAGGCGGGCGTATTTCCAGGTTATGTGAGGGGCTGCTGTGAGTCTTGGTTTACCTGTTGTCTGGTGCACACAAGCAAATCTTGCCACTTAGGAGTCAACTCTCTGGGTCATGGTGTATACGAATATTCAATTTTAAGAATTAGTGCCTGTTCTCCAATGAGATTGTATCAATTAATGCTCCCACAATCAAAATGTAAATGATCCTGTGGGTCCATATCCTCTAACATTTGGAGTTGACAGACTTAAAATTTTTGAGTAATTAAGTGCGCATGATCATTATGGATTTGAACTGTATTTTTTATCACTCTTGGGGTTGAATACCTTTTGTAAGTTTACTGGACATATTTTCTCTTCCATGACACAGTGGTTCATGTCTTTTGTCCATTTTCCTATTATTTTGCTTGTACTTTTCCTACTGATTTCTAAGAATTCTTTATATATCCTTCATACTAGTCCTTTACTGGTTGTATTTGGAAATCTCTTTTCACTTTCTTTATGGAGGCTTCTGATAAACAAAGGCTCTTAGATACAATGTAGTCAAAATTACCCATCTTTTATAGTCACCACCTTTTGGGCTTCATTTAAGAATTCCTTCCTGAGCCAGGCACAGCGGCTCACACCTGTAATCCCAGCAGCTTGGGAGGCGGAGGCAGGAGGATCACAAGTTTGAGACCAGAGGCAGTCTGTGTAACTTAGTAAGACCCTGTCTCAAAAAGTAAAAAAGATGGGCTGTGGGTGCAGCTCAGTGGTCCAGCACTTGCAAAGCATCCAAGTGCAAGGCCCTGGGTTCAACCCCCAGTACCACCAAAAAAAAAAAAAAAAAAAAAAAAAAAAAAAAAAAAAAAAAAAAAAAAAAAAGAAAGAATTCCTTCCTAACTTAAAATCTAACTGGTATTATCTATATTCTCTAAGAGTGTACTTATTATTCTCCCTTAAAAACTATCAGGTACAGGAAAAAAAAAACTAAACTTTTTTGTTTTTTTCTTGTTAGTTGATGACAGCTCAAACTTGGTGGAAAGTTATGTTCTCTTTGACTTGAAATATATTTTTGGTCCTCTGTGGGTCTTTGTCATTTAAAAAGGGTCACTTTGGTGGTGTTCTAGACATTAACTCCTGTTCTATCTGCTCTTGATGGGGCGGGTCTCCATCCAGGCCATGGGTTTTCTGGGATGAGGTAAAGGGTGTTAGCTTCATGCCTGGTGGATTTCACTGGTTTTCCGTGGCTGATGACAGCAGGGAGTTCCACGGTGTGGCAGGACCACGGTGTGGCAGGACCATGGTGCCGGTGCTGGGTGCCTGCGCCAGCTGAGATTTCCCCATGCGCTGGGTCGTTCCTGCTGTCACACCATTCACTAGAAGGAAAGCAAGGCACCCTGAAGATGGGCTGTCAGACACAGTTGTACGCGCACACAGGGGTGGACGCCAGGCCTGTGGCGTCCCTCATCTAGGAAAGGAGGGGATTACTCCTTCTGAAATGCTGGTGGAATGGATGCCCATTGTCACCTGCTATGGGGAGGGGGCCATGGCGAAGAAGCAGTGAAAAGTAAGTAAGTGCTGACCCCTGCTGGTCAGCGTTGTCAGCCTCTCCTATGTGAGCTTGGTAGCTGGTGGCTCACAAATGGCTTGGTTTATTGTGTTCCAACCAAGAGCCATCTTGGATGGGTCAGATGGGGCCATTTCTCCTGAATCAGAGTGCTGCTGGGATAGAACTGAAATTCAGAGTGCAGCTTCCTCTGGTCACATCACCCGCCAAAGCCCCAGATCCCCTCCCTCCTCCCTGGCTGCTCCCCTAAATGCTGGCTGCTGCCTGAAGGACACAGGTGAGCTGGCCATGGGGAGGCACCTGACCAGGAATGCAGAGCACAGGGAGGCTCCCCGGCTCCAGCAGGGCTCTCTCCCTACAATGTACCCATCTTGCCCTCATGGGCCTTCCCTCTTCCCTGCCCCGTCTGGCTCAGCCCATGGTCCTCCTCCTCCTCCCAGCCTGCATTTGGATGTAATGGCAACACTGACCCACAGCATTCCACGGTGCCTTGGTGCAGAGTAGGTGGTCCTCACAGGCTGAGACCAGTGCCTCGACACCCACAGTGCATTCTTCCCAAATAGAAGCAAATCATCTTGTCCTGGGACCTTCCTGGGTCTGCCATTAGCTGGTACCAAAATGCAAAGGAAACGGCACTTTGAGTAATGAGTCTGAGGCCCTGATTTCCACTGTGGGTGGGTGCTTGTTGCCCAGATGTATATGCGGCTCATACCACTCCCTGCAGGGTGCCCCTGCTTTGTCTTTGTTCTCAGAGGGCCACGTGGGGGTACCCAGAGGGTGCACCCCTAGTCTGCACTGGGAACTCCCATGTGTACCCTTCATTTCTCCCTTTGTGTCCAGGCCCCCAATCAGCAGGGATGCTGGCCATCCCTCCGCAGGGGCTTGGGGCCAGGGACATCTGCTGTAGCTTGCTGCATAGCCACAGCACTCATCTGGGTTCCATTTGCTTCTGTCGGTGGGGTGCAGGTGGGGGTTCAGCTTCCACCCTGGGAACTTGTCCAGCTGTACCCTTGACTTCTGTTCCCAGCAGGTGGCTGTGAGTGCTTATTCCTCTGTGCTCCAGGTGGTTCTTCTCTGAGCTGAGCAAAGGGCACCCTGGGACAGCGGTGTCTCCCAAAGCATATTCTCTGTGCACGTCATGCCAGGGTCAAGAGCTCTGGGCTGGAGCCTGATGGATTGAGGCGTCTGGATTAGGCGATGGGAGGCCCCCAGCTCCGGGTCCTCTGCAGTGGTCTGTCCATCTGCCCACCTCCAATACATGTCTCCATTCACCCTGGCATCCCAGAAGTGCCTTTTTCTTATTAGACACAGAGAACCAGAATTTAGCATGATGTTAGCCTGCTGTTGCATTGAGTGACCTATAAAAATAGGTTATTCGCTGGGGGCACAGTGGCGCATGCCTGTGATCCCAGTGATTCAGGAGGAAGGAGGATCATGAGTTCGAGGCTAGGGGCAGCCTGCCTAACTTAGTGAGACCTTGACTCAAAAATGAAAAATAAAAAAAATGGGCTGGAGGTGCAGCCCAGGGTTACAGCGCTTACAGAAATAATGTGTGATGTCCTGGGATCAGCCTCCCCATGCTATTAAAACAAAGAAAGAAAGAAAGAAACAAACAGGAAGATATTATCCTTCCGGACACACCACCCACTAGACAAAACAAATTTACAGCTTGATTGGTGTTGATCCCCAGAGATGAAATGTGAAATAACTCTTCACACAGGAACCCTGTCCGTTGGCTCAGCACGTGGGATTGTCCAAGTGCACAGTTTCTCTCTCCCTTCCACTCAATCCAGTCCATCAGCTCCATAATGAAGGAGTCAGGACCAGTCAGGTTATGCTGTCGTAACAAGCAATCCCTAAGTCAATGGCTTGGAATGGCCACCGCTACTTCCTCAGGGTGCACCATGTCCAGTGCTGGCCAGCAGGGGAGGCTCTGCCATTAGCCACTCAGGGGCCTGAGCCACAGGGCACTCCGACAGGTGTTTTGAATGCTGCCAGTTGTCCTGTTAGGGGAAAGATGCTTTGGAAGGCCTTGCACTAGCTATCCAGCCTTGGGCTGGAAGTGATGCATGTCCCTTCTGTACCCAGGTCCTGGGCCAGCGCTTGGCCTCACCTGCCCTTGGCTGCCAGGGAGTGTGGTCTTGCCATGAGCCTGTTCAGCAGAGAATGGTATATTTGGTGAGTAACGTCAATGACAACCACATTTGTTTAAACCGCAGGTGTGAAAATATGGCTAGATTGAAAACAGACCTTCAGGATCCGGCTATCTAGTGGGATCCCATCATGAAATGAAAAATATCCCCCAGGCTCTGTCCATTTCTGACCTGTACCCTGTCAACTCAAAGCCATCTCTGGATGAATGGGAAAGCGTGTTCGAAGCCAGCCCTCTCTCCTCATTCCTTCCTCAGTCCAGCAGTGAAACTGGAAGCAATCAAGGCGCCTCGATGTCTAATCTCAAGGGGGTGGATGAGCCGCATGAAGGAGCAGCACCTGATTTACACAGTGACCTCCTTTCCTTCAGGATTCAAGCTGGGAACTCTCACTCTCAAGTCCGTGAAGGCCCCTGTCCCTCGGGAAGGCCGGGCAAGTGCTCCCGTCTGCTCACTGTGGCCTCGGGCAGGTGCCCTGGCTGTCCCCCGTGCTGGGAGACATCCGGCCAAGAGTACAGCTAGTGTCAGAGAACAGGCCTTGCAGCACCCAGGCTGCCGTGGGCACCGAGGCTGAACAGTCATACATGGCTGTAGAAAGCTTATTTCAAAGTTGTTTTTTATTCAACTGTTATTTAGCAATATACAATACAGTTTATAAACAAGTGTCTGACCTTGTTTCCAATCTTTATTTAAAAATAAATATTATTGACAGTGAATCTTAATTATGATGTCTTTTTTATTCAAAAAAAGTCTCAAAAGAAATAATTTAATAAAAAAAAGCCTCCAAAGAAAAAGGAAATTAAAAAAAAAAACCCAAAACACAATAATCTACTAAAAATATTTTGCTTTGTCAGAAAGGCTTTGATCCAACATTTTTACATATTATCCTAAAGGTAACTGCTCAACAGTTCGTGCAAAATGAAGATGTGGAGGAAAAATGTAGAAAAGAAAGATACATCTCCTAGAGAAACCATGGCGGCCATGCACACGGCATGGTCCCAACTCCGTCTTATTTGGAAACTAGATGCATGATTTTAGACGTTCTAGATTGGCGTGACTTCCCCCAAAATATGATTGATCTGTTTTCTGCGTGGGCTTCCTCATGCTCCTCAGGCTCTCTGCATCCGTGTGGCACTGCGGTCCTCCCCGCGGGGCAGGCAGGTCTCAGGTGTCTGCTGAGGTGCCTGGCGCTCTGCCTGTCAATGCTCCAAGAGCAGGTGCAGGAGCTTATGCAGAGTTAGCAAGAGCAGCGACAGGAGCCAGTCTGTGGAGGTGCTAGGGCCGGTGCCTGCAGGGGATGAGAAAACAGGAGCCGTTAACCCTGGACCCACAGGAGCCCTGGGGCCCACAAGCCACCCAGGGGAGGCTGTGGCTTCCCACGGCCTCTGGACCCCCGCACCAGCAGGTGGCTGCTTCGGCCTCGAGAGGAAGCTGCCGCTGCTGCTGTCTGTTCCTGTAGACCATGCGCCTGCGGTGGTCAGAAGCAAGGGGCCCTAGCCTAGGCGAGGCGCTCGACTGCAGTTCTAAGTCCACGCCGTGGCCTGACTTTGGTAAAAGAGAAGCTGCTCCCCTGCACTGCATCAGGCTGCAGAGTGTCGTCTGCATGGAAGATCCTGCCCCCACTTCCATGCGGGTGCTGTGATTGCGCACAGTTCTGCGCTTTGCGTGACCCCAAAGCTGTCCACCCGAGCGGCACAGCCCGGCGTCACCACACGCCTCCCCTCAGGCAGCCTGCTGTTCCTGTGCGTCAACCTCGTTGTCATCAGTCCAGCCCCTGGTGGCAGTGGGCACTCAGGAGCCTCTGGCTGAGGGGACTGTGCAGCCTGAGAGCCCAGAGAAACGACCTGGCACTGTTGGGTCACCCGCACCTGCTTCTCCAGTGCAACCATCAGCCCGGGGCCCGGGTGAGCCTCAGAGCCCCTCATGCCACGCACGCCTGTGTCCTGCTTCTCTGGGGCCACCTGCCCGGTGCCCTGCCTGTCCTCAGCTGTCCAAGCCAGGAGAGGCCAGCCATTAGTCTGGAGCTTCTCACCTGCACAGTGGGATAGGGGGACAGTCTCTCCCGGAGTTAAGAGGAGTGGGTGGAGAGGCACTGAGCAGCTCCCCATGTGGTCCCAACCCCAGGCATGTCCCTGTTCATGGTCTTTGAGTCTGGTGCATTCATGGAGGTTTCCAGCCCCACCCCGCTCTCCTGCACCGCCTGGACCCCTTCCTCCCTCCTTCATCCTTTCAGGAAGCTGGGCTGCAGCTCTGCGCCTAGGAGGGGACCCAGGTGGCTCTTCCCCACGTCACCACCAGAGGGCGAGCAGGTCCCAGCTGCCTTCACTTAGCTGCCCCAGGGAGTGGTCGCCATGGTGGCCAGGTCCCCCAGCCCCATTGCTTAGGATTTGTGGCTTCCCTGACAGGGCCCTAGCGCATGACCTTCCTCTCTCAGCAGGTGGCAGTGCTCTGAGTCTTTCCTACCCCAGGCACAGCCCCCACTGCCTGATCATCTTTGCTGTGACCACCTCTGTCCATGACCCGGAGCTCCCATTCTGAGCCAGCTCTGTTCTTCGTAAAAGGAGGGGTGTGGACGAGTGAGCCAGCCTGAAACTCCACACTTCCTCCTGTCCAGTTTGGGAATGAGGGGCTGTGTTCAGACCTCTGGCTGACAAGGGGTGGGGCCTCCCACTGTGCGTGGGGCTCATGGGGGGCTGTTTCCTTGGACAGCTCGGAGCCCCAGCAGCGAAGCCCAAGGACAGGGTGGATCCAGTGGGGTGACTTGCTCTTCAGCCCTTCATTTCCAGGCAGTCAGCCGCCCGGCCCGCCTGCAGATAGGCTCAGGCTGCTTCTCTGCCTCCAGCCACCTATCCATCCACCGGTCAGCAGAACGGTAGCGCAGTGGTCACAACACAGACTGCAAGCCGCCCCAGCTGCCTTCACGCACCGCTGGGAAGGAGTGGGGGTGGATGCTGTGATGGGCGCATTGGTGGATTGATGGATAGCCAAGTGCTGGGGGAAGTCACGGAGGCTCCGCTGTGTGGAAAAGGGGGATCCAGCTGACCTGGCTCAGATTTTTTTCTTTTGTGGTACTAGAGGTTGAACCCAGGGTCTGCACATACTTTGCAAGTGCTCTTCCACTGGACTGCATCCCCAGCCCATTTTTAAATTTTTAAATTTTTATTTTTGTTCTGAGACAAGGTCTCATGAAGCTGCGCAGGCTGCCTCTGGCCTCGAACCTGTGATCCCCCTGCGTCTGCCTCCCATACTCTGGGCTGACAGGTGTGTGCCACCATGCCCAGTCAAAAGTCCCTTTTAAAATCATACTTCAGTGGGACGGAGAGGGACGTGTCAAATGATGGGGTTTTAAAGGCGTCCATTTTCTCACTTTTTCAGTGTCTTAGGTAACTTGGCTGAACAGAGATTTGCAAGCATTTACAGCATCTCATTCACACAGATTTGCTCTGAGATTTTAGGGGTTTCAGATCTGCCTGGCAAGCTCCTCCACCGACCCAGTGTTCTTCTTGAGTCTGAAATGGGGTGGTCAGATTTTTCCTCTAAAAAGTCAGGGCTCTTCCAGGGCTAAAGATCCTGCCAAGTGGGTGTCCACGTGGACAGAGAGTTGGCAGAAGGGGCTGGGCTCACTGCCTCCTGCTTGAGAGCCCCTCTCTTCTCATTTGGGCACAGGAACCCTTTTATTTACCCCTTCAGCTCGGATCTGCCCCTGCTTTTGGCTTTTTCTTTCCCAGCACAATTCTGTCTTTAAGCACAATTTCTGTCTCCTATGGGACACATCCCACTGTAGGCCTGCAGAATATTTTTTTCTTTTTTGCAGTATTTGGGGGATGGACCCAGGGCCTCGCATATACTTTGCAGTGCTCAACCACTGGGCTGCACCCCAGTCCATTCTTTTTTATCTACAGACAGGATCTCGCTAAATTACCAGGCTGCCTCTGGCCTTGAAATTGTGATCCTCCTGCCTCGTCTAAGAGTGGGATTATAGGCGTGAGTCACCACACCCAGCCTGGCTCAGATCTTTGTGCCCCTGCAAATCCTGACACACTGGCAGGTGCAGGTGGGACAGAAACAACCAGGTAAGGTGTCCAAAAGCAGATGGACTTGTGCATAGAGTTCCAAACCCTCACGACACACAGCAGGAAAAGTGGCCAGTGGGCAGTGAGCCAGGCAAGGTAAGGCTGGCCAGGTGGCCCGGTGGAACCATGGAAAAGGGGGTACAAGGAGAGATTTGAATTTGCCTCCAAGTACTGCTGGCTCGTCCCTGCCAAGATTACAGCCTCACCCACTCAAGTGCAAAAATCCTGCAAATTGCACAAGGCTCTCAAAACCTGGAGGGAAATGAGCAGCCTGCTGGGGGAAGATGCCAGGAGGGTGGACACCAGGCTCTGTAGGACTCTGTTGGTGGCTGACTACATAGTGGCCATAGTTTGGAGCCTAAGCCCATGCATGTCTCCAGCTTGCTGTGTTACCCTAGGTAACACCCTTTACCTCTCTGGGTCTTGTATCGTACTCCCTAAAATGGAGACTGCATGGCCTTGTAAAATTAGTATGTACATGGCTTGTCTCACTGGCTGGGGTCCAGATTAAGCAGTATAATTGTGGCCTCTGGCAAAAATGGCTCCCAGAACCCTCCCCTGCCTCAGTATCCACATCCTGTGATAGAGCCCTCCAACATGACCTGCTTTGGACAGTGGACTATTCCGAGGTATGGAGTCAGCAGAGCTGTAAAGCACTGTGCACTGACGCCCGCCCTCTCTCTGGCGACTCTTGGAACTCTCTGCCTGAGTCAGAACACGTTCTCACTGAGCGACCTCTGGACCAACAAGCCCCAAGTGAATTGACACCAACTACATGAATGGGCCTGTGTGTAGCCGCACCACCCTGGCGTTGATCCCATCAGATCTCAGAAGCTAAGCAGGGTTGGCCTGGTGAGGCCTCAGATGGGAGACGCCTGGGAATACCGGGTGCTACAGGCTTGGGAGACGGACCCAGAAGCCACTCCTGAAATAATCAGCCAACCAAAACCCTTCGAATAGCACAGAAGCCCGGGCATAGTGCTGGGCATGGCACAGTGAAGGGTGAGGGAGTGCTTCCTTCTGTTGTACACAGAGTCGCTATGGGTTGGACCCGACTCCATGGCTCCTAACAACACATGAATGAGCCCAGCAGAGCCCAGCAGAACTGCCCTGATGAGCCCCGCCCTCATTATTGAACCTCAGGATCACGAGCTAAGTAAATGGTAAGTGGTGTCACATCACAGCCACTGAACTTTTTGCTTGTTGGGTTTTTGTTGTTTGTATGTCCATTTTCTTTGTTTTTTGAGACAAAGTCTCACTACGTAACCAGGCTGGCCTCTAACTTGAGATTCTCCTGCCTTTGCCTCCTGAGGACTGGGATTACAAGCCTGGGCCGCCACATCTGGATTTACCCTCTCCTTTCTTTTCTTTCAATTTATAAAGAAAATCGGTTTATTATAGCTCATGATTCTGGAGGTCCAAGGGCATGCCATCAAAATCTGCTTGACTTTTGTTAGCATATATTAATTGTACAAAATAATGGGGTTCATTATGACATTTTTATACATGTGTATTATGTACTTTGATCATATCACCCCCATTCTTTTCTTGTATTCCTTCCCCCTCCTGTTGATCCCCTTCTCTTTCCAGATAGTGCCCCCTTTCTGATTTCATGTCTTTTTAAAAAAATCAATACTCCACAGGAGAAAAAACATGCATTTGCCTGGCAACATCATGATAAAATTATGATGTCCAGTTCGATCCATTTTCCTGCAAATGGTATAATTTTATTCTTCTTTACAGCTGAATAATACTCCATTGTGTATGTATACCACACATTCCTTATCCACTCTTCTGTTGATTGACAAGGAGGTTGATTCCATATCTTGGCTACTGTGGATAGTGCCACAGTAAGCATGGGTGAGCAGGTGTCTCTGTGGCATGATGGCTTAGATTCCTCCGGGTATATACCAGGAGCTGGGTTATATGGTAGCTCTGTTTTTAGTTTCTTGAGGAACCTCCATACTGATTTCCACAGGGGCTGCACTAACCTACATTTCCATCAGCAGTGAATAAGGATTCCTTCCTCGCCAGCATTTGTTGTTTATTTTCTTGACGCTTCTCATTGGACTGAGATGGTATCTCAACATGGTTTTGATTTGCATTTCTCTGACGGCAAGGAAGTTGAACATTTTTTCATGTATTTATCACACATTTGTTCTTTTTTGGGGAACTGCCTAATTCCCTTGTCCGTGTACTGATTGGATTGTTTGTTCTTGTAATGTTTAATTTCTTGAGTTCCTTATATATTCTGGATATTAATCCCTGTCAACTGAATAACATCCACTAAGTATTAAGATCCTTTGTTACATGGTAAATACTAACCCCAACAAATATGTAAAAATGGGCGTGAACAGCCAAGGGCCACGCAGACAGAAAAGGCCAAAGTAGCCACTGAAGGTCTCAGAAACCTCCCACGTGCCTGTCAGCTTGTCATGCGGTGGGGGCTTGAGTGTTGCTGTGATGCTGAAACCTATGCCACCAGTATTTCAGGTACCAGCAGGGCCACCCATGGGGGACAGGTTTCAGCTGAGCTTCCAGACTAAGATGAGGGAGAAGGATCTGGAAGCCCCCTCCTGAAACAATTAGCCATTGAAAACTCTATGAATAGCAGAGAAGCACTGTCAAATATAGTCCTGGAAAATGAGTCCCCCAGGCTGGAAAGCACTCAAGAACTGATTAGGGAAGAGTTGACTCCTCAAAGTAGACTCCATGATGTTAATGAAAAGAATGGAGTAAAGCCCCTGGGACCTCCTTTTGTGATATGGCATGACTCAAAATGAGAAGAAACACAGTGGCTGCAACATTGAGCTCAAACATTAAAAGATCATGTGCATGGCCCAGTGTCGGGGAGTGCTTGATTCTGCTATACTTAGTGTCACTATGAGTCAGAGCTGACTTAACAGCACCTAACAACAACCAAACTTCTCTGAAAAGGTCTGGAGAAAAACTAATTTGGGGGGTGTACTTCTTTCAAGAGGAAATGTTTCCAAGATAGAATCAGCAGGGCAAGGTGTCTCTTCGATCGCTTATTTTAAGACATCCCTGGGTCTCCAGTGAAAGAAGGGCCGAGGATTTGGAATCTCTCACTAAATTACTCATCAGAGGAACAAACATTCTCCTTAGGCTTCCCCAAAGGATCTGGGCAGGCGAGGAAGGCTGGCTTCCAGGCCTGCCTGGAGGACACGGGGTCTTCACCCCTGCACTGGTTTAGAATCAGGGGCCTTGCAGTGGGGTCCACCCCCTCCCCTGGTGTGGCCTCCTTCTTGGAAGGAAGGGTGGTCACTGTCCAGCCCCTGGCTGTGGGGCCCAAGTCCCTGCCCCACTGTCTCCTGGAGGGAGCCGATTGCCCACGGGTATCTGGGCTGGCAGGTCCAGGCTCGCCTTAACCCTGCGGGGAGGGACCTGGAGGGCGTGCTTGGCGCAGCCCTGCGGCTCCTCCTTCTTCCCTGCAGCCCCTTTTCCTGTGTTCTTGCAGCACGAGGCTGAGCAGACGGGCTGATGCGCAGGCTGCTATGCGGACTGGGTGTGAACAGTGTCTTCTCTATTCCCTCCCATCCAAGGAGGGCCAGGAATAGCCAGGAAGGCTGTGTCGTGACTCAGCTGGAGGCTCAGGCTGCCTGGAGGGAGGAAGGTCTTCCCTCGGAAGAGCAGCTGACTCATCCTTCACACTAAGCCAAGATCGCTGCCTTGAGAACCATTCTTAAGGAAATCAAAGCCTCTTTGGCTCCGGATGAAGATATCAATTAAGATATTAATTTTTACCATTGAGGTCCTGAGCAGGATAAGACACACAAGGGGGCCCTTAGAAGAGACCCCCACGCCGGGTGCGGAGCGCACACCTATGGTCCCAGCACCCGGGAGGCAGAGGTGGGAAGATGGAGAGTTCTAGGCAGCCTGGGCTACTTAGTGAGACCCTGTCTCAAAAAGAAAAGAAAAGAAACTAATAAATGAAAGAGACCCTGTAACCACACAGTGGAGGCGCCACAACCCCTTCCCTCCAGCCTCTTAGCTCAAGCAGTGCCTGCTCAGGAAATTCCTCCCTTCCATTTACCCAGCAATAGTAGAACTCCACAGTCAGAAGGGAATATGGATGCCGCGAGGTCATTTAACACTTCGAGATAAGAGTAAAGGAGGACCTGAGCACGGTGGCACACACTTGCTATCCCTGAGACTCAGGAGGCTGAGGCAGGAGGATCGCAGGTTCGAGGCCAGAGGCAGCCTGTGCAACTTAGCAAGACCCTATCTCAAGGTAAAATATTAAAAAGGGGCTGGGGGTGCAGTTCAGTGGTAGAACTCTTGCAAACTATGTGCAAAGCCCTGGGTTCAAAATGCAGTACTAAAAAAAAAAAGAAGGAGGCTGCTCAGCAGGTCCCGGCTTAGCCACTACATGGAGGCCAGGCCCATGAGTTAGGTTCATGGGGAGTATTGTGGGTGTGGTGGCTGGTCACCCCTTTCTGGCCTGGACTTCCAGGGATATGGAACAGAGCCCTGAGGCCCTCCCCCCTGCAGGGCTGGGCCCCAGCCCGCTTTCCCTGCCCTAGTGCTGCTGGTAGCCTGGGACTGTGGCAGGGGCTTGGGAGGCCAGTGTGGGCCAGTGGTTTGCAGACAGAAGCCATCAGAGACCAGGGGATTTTGCAGAGTGGCTCAAAGGCTGCACCTTCCTCCCTCTTCCAGGTTTGAGGAGAGTAAGGAGAATTAGGATATTAGAGGTCAGCAGGGTGGTTCTGGCACATTCGCTTGGCACAGACGCTGCCCTGGGGAATGACAAGCCCTCACCTTTCCTTATCTAGCTCTGATCTGTCTCTTAAGTGTTAAACATGTGCCACCTCCCCCAGGGAGCCCTTCCTGATACCGAAGCACAGGAGGCTGAGGTCTTTGCCATTCATATAGCCCTTGCCAGGTTTCCAGGGCAGCTCCTCCTGCCTCAGCCTCCCTCTTACTAGGATCACAGGGGTCATAGCCATGCCCTTCATGTAGTCACACTTTTCCTCCTCTGTACAGATGGGAGAAACTGAGATCCAGGGAGGTGAAGCGGCTTGTCTCAGGACTCAGGAGGCCAGATCAAAACAGGGTGCCCAGCTCAGCTGGAGTTCCAGATAAACAATGGATACTGCAGTGACAGTGTGTCACAAATGTCACATAGGATACACTTGTATTAAGGTGTTATTGGTTGTTTATCGAAATCCAAATTAGCCAGGCACTCCTAGTTTGTGTTTTGTTTTGCTAAATCTTATGGCCTGACCAAGACCAGAGACAAACAGCAGAGCCTGGACTTCAGCCCAGGCAGTTTGGCCTCTGTCCACACACAAAAGTGCCACCACCTACCTTCTCAGGGCCAAAAGGCAGGATGGCTCCTACCCCCATGGCTTTGGCTGTACGCCAGCCTCAGGCTACTTCCAAGGGAGGGGAGAGAGGAGATTTACCCCGAACCCTGAGTTTCAACATTCATGATGGCCTTTTCCCATTGTTCTTATTACTGCAGACTAATTACGCAGAGCCCAGCTGCAGCCACAGCACCCTAGCCTCTGATCCTGCCTGATCTAGCAAGCTAAGCAGGCTCAGCCTGGTTAGTACTTGGATGGGAGACCACCTGGGAACACCAGCTACTGCAGGCTAGGGAGAAGGACCCGGAAAACGCTATGAACAGCAGAGAAGCATTGATGATAGTGCCAGGCATGGCACAGTGTTGGAGAGTGTTTCGTTCTGCTGTACACAGGGTCACTGTGAGTTGCACCTGATTCGACAGCACCTAACAACAGCAATGCAGAATAACGGTTTTCATGGTGACGTTTTCATATACGCACACAACATACTTGTTAAGGAGGCCGACTTTGCTTTGAGCTTCTCCCTAGCCTCTTTTTTTTTTTTTTTCTTTTTCAGTAGTTGGGTGTTGAGCTCAGGTCCTTACACATGCTTTGCAAGTGCTCTACCACTGGGCTGCACCCCCGGCCCCTTTTATATTTTTTGTGTTGAGACAGGGTCTTGTTAGTTTCACAGGCTGCCTCTAGCCTCAAGCCTGCGATCCTCCTACGTCCGCCTCCAGAGCCGCTGGGATGACAGTATGGGCCACCTCGCCTCCTAACCCTCCTGACGCGGGCCTTTGCCCCAAAAGGTCCTCCTGGACTCACCTCATGGGAACGCAGACAGGTCCTCTCTCCACGTTCAGGTGCCTGCTGGTGGCGGGCGCCCAGGCAGCCCTGACCACAGCAGGCATCAGAGCCTCACCAGGTGGGGAGGATGGGGCTGCTTCCCTCAGTGCAGGACCCAGTCCTCACCTGGGGAGCCCCTCCCCCCAATCTGGATTTGATATCCTTTGGGGCTACTGGGCACTAACAGGCCACTAAAGATTCTCAGTGCTGGGATGGCCCTTTGGAGCACTTTCTACCTTGTTGTTGTTGTTAGGTGCTGTCAAGTTGTGTCCGCCTCATAGCAACCCTCATAGGGTTTTCAATGGCTGACTGTTTCGGGATTGCCTTGGGAGTGGGTTGCCATATCCTTCTCCCATTTTTGCAGTGCTCAGAATCAAACTCAGGACCTCAAAGACTGCAGAGAGGTGCTCTACCAACTGAGCTAAATCCCAGCCCGATACTTTCTACCTTAGGAGGTAGCCATTTTCCCTTTTCACAGGTTAGGCTCAGAGAGGTTAAGTGACTTGTCTAAGGTTGCACAGCTGGTAGGTAGAGGGTAGAGGGTTGTGGCCAGGGACTCCCTGATACGTCTGAATCAAGCCAAACTCCCTAGCTGGCTGGAAGCTCTTCCCGACCCCACCGGCTCACGTCCTGCCTCCTCACTCCTCTGCGGGCCTCCAGCTCCAGCACACTGGACTCGCACATGGAGGCCGGCTGTGCCCCAGACCTCCTCTGCCTCCAGGCCATCGTGCACCCTGTCTCCTTCTCCAGGTTGCCCTGCCCTTTCCACTCTAGCTCCCGAGCCTGCCTGTCCTCCCCTGCCCTGGTGACTCCAAGGCAGCCGTTGGTCTGTCGGCTTCGTCCGCCCCACACCCGCCCCGGCCAGACACCAGTCCTCCCTGGGCGCACAGCTCCCTTCAGCTCCATCGCCAGCCCGCACTGCTGGCCGGGGCCTCCGCTCACCCACCTGCCTCCCCCATCCTCTGGGTCCCCTTGGGACCTCAGGTGCAGAGGTTCCCTTTCTGCAGGGACTTAGAAGGCAGCTCTGTTTCTCCCAGGCTGTGGTGGGCCAGCGTAGGTGTGGCCCTCACGGACACCGTCTGTCTGCTGGAGGGTGAGCCTGGCAGAGGGGTGGCCACGGCTTCTCAGCTGTGTGCCCCCCACCTCCCAGCACGCTGCCCACCCTGCAAGCTGCTCATAGAACGTTTGCTGAGTGAATGAATGAGCGAATGAATGAAAGTCTTTCGTCCTCACCCCTGCTGGGCCCCGATGGGCCGGACAGTGGGCCGGATGCTTCATACGCTGCCTCCCACTTTTGTTCAAGCACAAGCTGGAGCTGGCAAGGTCCTCTGCAGAGCACGGCACAGCGGTGCCATCGTCCCCCTGCCCAAGACTCAGCGCCCACCTCTCCACCTGTTTTCAAGCTGATTTTGCCTTCTGACCTTCATTTCCCTTTTATTCCAATTTCTTCATTAGGTTGCTTTATTCTATTATACTACATGCAGCTTTCTCATTATTTTTTATTGGTGATTTTTTTTAGTTCACAAATCAATGGGCTTCGTTATGGCATTTCCACGCCTGCACATTCTTGTACACGGCTCAGGTTTGCTCCGTATTATCTTCTCACGTCCTCCCTCCCGCCCTGCTGGTCTCCTTCCTCCCACAAACACCCTTCTGCCCACACGCATCTTTGTAGGGCACTTGAAGGTCCTTCCTTAGAAGGCAGTGCGCAATATTGCTAGACTTTACATATTTCATATAAAAATGTATTTGTGGCTGAGTGCGGTGCCCGAGTGCCTGCAATCCCAGCAATTCAGGAGGCGGACGCAGGAGGATCACAAGTTTGAAGCCAGAGGCAGCCTGTGTAACTTAGCGAGACCCTGCCTCAAGACAAAAAATAAAAAAGGAGCTGGGGGTGCAGCTCAGTGTTAGAGCACCTGCAAAGTATGTGCGAGGCCCTGGGTTCAGCCCCCCAGTACTGAAAAAAAAAAAAAAAGCATATATTTGTGCATATGCAAGTTGTGATCCAAGGACGTAGTGAATGTTTGAATTAAAAAATTATGACAATAAAAGACACATGGCCATGAATCCCCTCAAGATACTGCCCAGGTTTGAACACACTTGTCCCACCGTTCTGGCCACTTTCTGAAGCGTTCTGAAGTCCTCGTCCATGAGTGTCTTCAGTTGCCCTGTCATGGTTGCCCCGATGTCCCGAATCCATTCAAAACATTGACCTTTTATGGTCATTGTGACCTTGGGGCAGAGTCAGAGTCACAGTTGTTAGATCCGGTGAATAATGGGCGAGGCCGCACTGTGATGTTTCTGACAGAAGTTGCTATACCGGAAGCCGTGTGTGACGCGGAACGTGGTCATGACAGAGGATGAAGCTAAAGACTCGGAGGGGGACTTCAGAGCTGCTGTGGAAAGGGGCAGGGGCGATGGACAAGGGTGTCTGAAGACGGGAAGTGTTCTGAGGGGGATTAATATGGAAATGTGCTTTATGGTAACAAATTTTTAAACATCTAAACATATTTGGATATGGGCTCGGATTTAGCTCAATTGGTAGAGCACTGCTCTGCAGTCTCTGAGGTCCTGAATTCGATTCCCAGCATGACAAAAACGGGAGAAGGACGTGGCAATCCACTCCCGAGGCAATCCCAAAACAATCAGCCATTGAAAACCCTATGAGGGTCGCCATGAGTCGGACATGACTCGACAGCACCTAACAACAACAACAACAACAACATTTGGATATATAATTTGGACTCTTTCTGTTGCTTTAAAATGTTTTTAAGCAATAGAATCCCCTTTTAGAGCTAAAGGACCCCCAACACAGCATGAAAGGGCTGAGGACAGAGTTTAATGCTGCGGTGTTTGCCTAGCGTGTGCAAGGGCCTGGGTTTGATGGTCAGGGCTGCAAAAATACATAACAGATTAACTGGAAGCAGAACTGGTTGAAGCTGGAAATGGGGCTGGGTGCCCAGAGTTCCCAGGAACACTGTTTGGGAACCACTTACCCTAGGCTGTCTGCATCCCCTTCCCAATCTGAAATTCCTGGACGTGGGGATTATGGAGTGCTGGTGTGCCCACCACAGACTGGGGTCTGGGGAGCAGCCAGGGTTTTGAATAAGTGGGCTCTGGCCCTCCGAGGGCCTCCAGCCCAGCCTGTTTCAGCCCTGATGGTATGGGGTCCCCTGCCCCTACACAGTCCCCATGCCCCTTTGAGTCAGTGAGTCCTATTCCTCAGACCAGAGGGTGGTCAGCGCCTGCCCGGCGGGGAGACACAGGCCCCAGCCTCCAGCCCAGGCAGCACTGTGAACAGACGCGGGCCCCTGTCAGGGTGCGCTTGGTTCTTGCCATGGCGGCCGCCCTCTACTTCCTGTCAGTGACACCTAGATAGTCCCTTCTGTTTCTCCTCAGGACTTTTCTTTAGAAACACAGTTTAGCCAAAACCATTAACACATTTTAATTGCCCAGGGATAGTGCTGTGAAAATCCTATACCATGGGGTCATTAAATGAAATTACCACGAGGCTCCTCAGGATATGTCACACATTAAAATATGACTGTACAATAAAATGCATTGTGGATCACTGCCTTGTGTATTCTTTATTTTGTTACATTAGTCTTTGATGTGAATACAGTTATTCATCCGCCTACGTGGAGATGTGGTTTCCTGAATGTCTGAGAAAAAGACATCTACCTTCACTTTTCTTTTACCCTCACCTGTCTGTCAGCTTGTGCTGTGGGGTCTTGCATGTTGCTGTGACGCTGAATACTATGCCACCACCCATGGTGGGCAGGTTTCAGCTGAGCCTCCAGACAAAGACAGACTAGGGAGAAGGTCCTGGCAGCCCACTACCAAACAAGTGGCCATTGAAAATCTTATGAATAGCAGAGGAGCACTGTCAAATAGAATGCCAGAAAATGAGCTCCCTGCCCCCAGGCTGGCAGGCATTCAAGAAATGACTGGGGAAGAGCAGAGTAGACCTTAATGACGGGAATGGAGTAAAGCCCCTGGGACCTCCAATTGCTGCGGCAGCGCAACTCAAAATGAGAAGACACAGTGGCTACAACAATGGGCTCCAACATAAAAATATGCGCATGGCACAGTGTCAGGGAGTGTTTTGTTCTATTATACATAGGGTCACTGTGAGACAGACCTGACTCGAAGGCCCCTACCAACAAACCTCAACTTTTACCTGGACAGTAGTCAGCACATCTTATTCAGGCTGCATCTACCACAGGACCCAGTGTCCACAGGTGGAAGGTCCCCCAAGCCTGCCCCGGAAGGCTGAGGACTGGCCATGCCCAATTTCTCTGCTCATCCCTCCTTTGGTGTCTGGGGATGCATGGATACAGGTGACGCGTGGGCTGCCATGGGATTCTGGGTCACGCCACTGTCTGGACCCATTCTTGCTACAGCCTCTTTCCCAGAAAACAGGGCTGGTGTGCAGTGTGGTACGAGGAGCTCCAACCCTAGGTCAGCAGTGCTGATTCCACTGGCCTGCAAGGTCCTGTCCCAACCCACTCCTGCGTTCATCCACGATGTACCCACGTATCCACTCAGCCATCTTTCTGTTCCCCACTCACACACCTGTCCCCCACCCACCTGCCTCCAGTCCACTCATCCTGCCCTCCATACCCATCCACTGATTCCCTTAACCTTCCTCCATCCCCTCCTCATTGCTGTGGCTTGGGCCTGACGTGTTGCAGGCGTGGCCCTCCCAATGCCTGGTGGACCCAGGCATTGGGAGGAGATTGGCTCTGGCCTAATCCACCAGTTAACCCACTGGGGGAGTCATAGTTTTGTGGCCTTACTGGGAGGTGAAACTTTCAGAGGTGATCTGGTTGGAGGTCGCCGGGGGTGTGTTCACGGGGAGATGTGTCCTTCTCTGGGTCACTTCTCTGTCTCCTCTTTGCTCCCTGCCCATCCTTTGCTCCCTGCCACACGCTCCCCCAGGATGTTCTGCCTCACGTTGGGCCCAAAAGCAATGGAGGCAGCTGGCCATGGACTTAAAACCATGAGCGGAAATCAGTCTTCCCTCCTTCAAGATGTTTATGTCTGCCAGTGCGGCGGCGCACACCTGCCATTTCAAGGACTCGGGAGGCAGGGGCAGGAGGATCAAGAGTTCGAGGTCAGGGGCAGCCTGAGTGACTTAGGGAGACTCTGTCTCAAAATATAAAAGCAAAAGACGGGCTAGAGGTGCAGCCCAGGGGTGAGGCATTCACAAAAGTCTCTGTGAGGCTCTGGGTTCAACTTGGTACTGTGCTCGTGAGCGCGCGCGCGCACACACACACACGAAGTCGATCGCGTCGGTATTTTGTCAGAACAGTGGAAAGCTAACACACCTACCTTCCCTCCACCCATTCCCAAACTCTCCCTTCCACCCTTGCACCAGCTATTCATTTTTCCTCCCATTCTCAATCCACGTACCCTTTCATCCCTCCATCCACCCATCCACTGTCCTT
This sequence comes from Pedetes capensis, assembly GCA_007922755.1. Classification (NCBI taxonomy): domain Eukaryota; kingdom Metazoa; phylum Chordata; class Mammalia; order Rodentia; family Pedetidae; genus Pedetes; species Pedetes capensis. The sequence goes on along the minus strand of VMDO01014014.1, from coordinate 21,644 downwards.
CCCTCAACTCACCTCCCAGCTACTTGTTTTCTAACCCCCCAGGCCATCCAAACATCCATCCACCCTCTGTCTAATCAGCCAGAGCCCTGGCCTCTCTTGGCTGGATCATATCTTCCCCATCTACTCTGTCTGCCTCTGCAGTCTCCACACTGCAGCCAGAGCCTTCAGCTCCCAGAACACCCTCCTCTCTGCACCCCTCATGTGCCCTGCTCTGTTGCCTCAGGGTAAAGCCAAAGCTCCCTACCCCTCACAGGTCTTAGATTTTGATCCAATTTAACCAGCGAATTCCACTTGACTGAATCTCCCCTTGGCTTCCCTTTCCTGATTTCTCTGCCCAGCCACAATAACCTTTTGCCATCCTACCACAGGACCTTTGTACATCATTCCCTATTCCTGGAAGTCTCTTCTCTGTCTGTCTGTCTGTCTGTCTGTCTGTCTGTCTGTCTGTCTCTCTCTCTCTCTCTCTCTCTCTGAGTCCCGGAGCTGGGCCTTTGGCTCACCCCATGGTTTTGGAGCCTCCTTTACCACTGAAGTTGAAAAGCAGAACACAATCCGTCTGACGACGATGCCCATCCTCACTCTAGTTCTCTTTGCATCCTCTGCTCTTTTTGAAAGAGGAGGAAGATCGCCCGCTTTAGCAGCTGGATTGAGGGGCTGGGCACAGGGAAATGCAGCATCTCAGCCTTTTGGGGAGGCCTTATGCTTCTTGTGCTATTTGTAGCCATGACGGTCAGAGCCTCTGGCTGGGGGATCCAGGCAGACACAGGGGACCTGGTGACATATCCAGTAGGCACCTCCCCTTCTAACTTGCAATGCCAAGCCACAGAAGCGGCTTCTCTCCCACTAAGCTAGTCTGCAACAGTTGCTGGCATTTATTAAGGGCATCCTACTCCAGATAGTCTGGAGCCATAGCACTGTGGCATCAGATCCCATCAGATCTCTGAAGCTAAGCAGGGTTGGGCCTGGTTAGTAAGTTGGATGGGAGACCGCCTGGGAACACCAGATACTGTAGGCTTGGGAGAAGGACCTGGAAACCCACTCCCAAAAATCAATCCACCATTGAAAACCCTATGAATAGCAGAGAAGCACTGACAAAGTGTTTCGCCTGTTGTACACAGGGTCACTATGAGTCGGATACTGACTCGAGGGCACCTAACAACAACAACAACAATGCCAGATAAGGTTCTAAGTACTCTATAAGCATTGTCTCAGCACATCCTACAGCAACCCTGTGCAGTCACTTAACCTCCATGTTGGGTTCTCCTTCCTAGATCAAATGACATGGGCAAGTATCTAGACAGCTGCCATGTTCTCAGTGCTCACAGGGGTCAGATGGGGTAGAGCTCTGCTTCTATGTCCATTTGCAAATGGAGTCACAAACGGCACAACCCTTGAGTGGTCAACTAGTGTGAAAGTTTTCAAATACATGGTTTTTTTTTTCCTCTAGTAGACCACAAAATAGAAAATAGAAAAATGCAGAGTTGCTTTGATCCAAGAAGGGTAAGATGGGGTGCTAGAATGTTCTGTGCTGTGCCTTTTTTCCCCATCCCACTCCCCATATAAGACCCCAGAGATATCTGCATATTGAGCCTTAAGGACTGATTGATTGATTGATTGATTGATAGACAGGGTCTCACCACATAGCCCAGGCTGGCCTTGAACTCATGATCCTCCTTGCCTCCACCTCTCTAGTTCTGGGGTTATAGGCATGTGCCATTACGCCAGGCAAGGATTTAAAAATCTACCAGTCAAAGCCAGATGTGAGGACACATTCCTTTAACCCCAGCAGTCAGGAGGTGGAGGCAGGGGAATCACTAGTTCAAGGCCAGCCTGGGCTACGTGGTGAGACTCTGCCTCAAAAAACCAAAATGAAACCAGAACAACAAAGCTTACGCAGCGGCTATAATGTGCTCATGTTATAGGTGATAAGACTGGGGCCAGAAGAGGAGAAGAGTCTTGGCCAGGGTCCCACTATGATGCGTGGCAGGTCCCAGCTGTGACTCCTATCTCACTTCTGGGCCAGCCCCCTTTCCACTGAGCGCCCTTGTCCTCTTGGTGTTCCCAGGACCAGGAGGTCAGGGCACCAGGGCTGCCTTGCAGGGACAGGCAGGGACTGCAGGCCCTGGGGGGCTCTGAACCTCAATCTGCACCCCCACACCCACCCCAGGCCCCCAGTGGCCTGTGTGGCTGCTGGCTGATGTCATAACTGACCTGGAGGGGATTCCAGGTCACTTTGTCTCAGGAATAAGGATATGACTGGGCTGGAAAAGAGGGGACTCATCTCAGATGGGGGTGAGGACAGGAAACAGCAGAGACGGGCATCTGCTGCCAGCCCCGACGCCTGCCCTTCTCCTATTTCTCTGCCCCCATGGTGGTCCCCCCGTGCCTGGGGAGCTGAGTTTGGGAAGCACCCCGGAATGCCCTCTGACCCTGCCATCTACCTCCCTCTTCTACATTCAGGGCGTCCAGACTTCCCAGACCTGGTTCTGCTGCACCAGCCCCTCTGTGTCTCTGGGGCCCGATGCAGACTTCCTACCAACCAGGACCTGGCACCCCAGGTAAAGAATGGCCCATTGTCACCCTCCAGCCTGCAGTGTGTGAGGCGCTTGGATATCCCCAAGGTCTGGGAGGGTAGAACCCAGTGTCCCGACTCCACAGAAGGAAGAGCCAGGAGGCGGGCAGCGCCTAGCCAGCAGCACCCCAGGCCCTCCCTGGGGGTTGGCCCTTTCCTTCCTCTGTATCTCTCTTAACTGTCTTCCAGAAGGTTGGGGTCCAAGGTCACTTCCCCAGGGACAACGTCCCTATCCGCAGCTGCACAGCCCAGGACTCTTCTTTACGCAGCAGCCACAGAGCAACGAGTCAGTCTGACTAATGTCTGTCGCTCCCTCTGTCCGGTTCTCAGGACCTCATTGGTCTGATTCACATTGTGCCCAGTGTCTAGAATGGTGCCTGCGGCCGACGCTTGTGGAGTGAGTGAGGAATGAACGAGGCCCAGGCCTAAAGACGGCAGGATGGTCAAGACCCAGATACGCGTGGTACAACAGCTTGATTCCGAACCCAGGACAAGGCGGGAAGTGCGGGGGAGCCCTGAGGCCGCAGCGAGGAACTTCTGGAAGCTCAGTGAGCTGTAATCCTTTTGTCCTGAGCCCTAGCTTCCTCTGGCCACCCTTCCAGGCTCCCTTGGGTCCTGGTTTGTGATCAGAGCAATCAGGAGCAGCGTGGTCACTGTAGGGGACCGCAAGCTCCTTCCACAGGCAAAGGTGGGCCCACCTGCTGCGCTGGACAGGCCGTTGCCCTGTGGCCTGGGCCAGACAAGATCCAGGTAGCCAGGGGCCCCCATCTCCAGCTCAGAGGGAGCCCTGACATCAGCTCTAGGGTTCACTAAGGATTCTTCCTATGGGCGAAGCAGCATTTGTACAAGAATGGATGCTAATAAAAGTCTCCATAGAGGGACTGACATAACAGCTGGGCTTCCTTTTTACACACACACCTCTCTCTCTCTCTCTCTCTCTCTCTCTCTCTCTCTCTCTCACACACACACACACACACACACACACACACACACACACTGTTGTTGTTAGGTGCTGTCGATTCCGATCCTGCTCATAGCAACTCTCATAGGGTTTTCAATGGCTGATTGCTTTGAGATTGTTTTCAGGAGTGAACTGCCACATTCTTCTCCCATTTTTGCAGTGCTGGGGATGGAACTCGTGTCCTTTGAGAGCGTAGAGCAAGCACTCTATCAAATGAGCTAAACCTCAGCCATATATATACATATGACATATATATACACACACATATATATGTATATATACATACACACAGTATATCTATATATGTATATGTATCTATCTATCTATCTATTTATCTATCTATCTATATTGCTGTTAGGTGCTGTTGAGTAGGTGTCCAACTCATAGCGAACCTATGTACAACAGGCAAAACACCATTGTCAGTGGTTCTCTGCTCTTCACAGGGTTTTCAATGGCTGATTGTTTTTTGTGAGTGGGCTGCCGGGTCCTTCTCCCAAGCCTGCAGCACCTGGTGTTCCCAGGCAGTCTCCCATCCAAGTACTAACCAGGCACGACCCTACTTAACTTTTGAGATCTGATGGGATCAGATGCTATAGTGATATGGCTGCAGGTCATGTGTATGTGTGTGTGCGTGTGTGTGTGTGCGTGTGTGTGTGTATGTGTGTGTGTATATATACAAATGTATATATCTATATATATGTGTATATATATACAAATTATATATGTATATACATACACAAATGTATATATGTATATATATGTATATGTATATATACATATATGGATAGATAGATATACACACATTATATATACATATTTTTGTTAGGTGCTGTCGAGTCTGTATGTATTTTGCAGTACTAGGGCATTGAATTCAGGGCCTGGTGCATGCTAGGTAAGTGCTCTATCACTGGACTGCACTGGACCTCCCCCTTTTTCTTTTGAGACAGGATCTCACTAAGTTACACAGGCTGCCTCTGGCCTTGAACCTGTGATCCTCCTGTCTCTGCCTCCTGAGTCACTAGCGTGACAAGTGTGTGCCACTGAGCCCAGCCAGGGCTTTCTTAGTTCAGAGAAAAGCAGGGCTTGGCCCTCTTCCCCCTGAGGAGGGCTGGGGTCAGCAGGGGGCTCTCTGTTTTTGGAGCCGCCCACTTCCGGGTAGTGTCAGGTCTCTGGGGAGCACAGCAGGCCCTCAGTGCTGGGCGGGAGTGGGTCTGCATAGGTCTGGAGGTGGCTGGAGGGATCCTGGCCTCCTGGCTCTATGTGTGGCCTGCTCAGAGGTGCTGTCCTTGTCCTGTGCTCTTCTCATCAGTGCCTGGTGCTGAGTGGCACCTTTGTCACCAGTGGGCACAGCAGCCAAGGCATGGAAGATGGGAGAAGGGTGAACAGGACCTGCATAATTCCCACGATCACTGGTGAAAAAGCCAGTACCAGCCCTCAATCGGTGAAGGTGGCCCCAAGGCCACCACATCACACACCCACGTCAGGGGCATGGGGCTTCCTGGGGTAGTGGGAGTCCCAGAGAAGGGTCCTCCAGGCACCCCATAGCAGCTGTGCCTCCCTGGGGGCTCTCTGGTGATTTGACGCTGCCGAGGACTTTCTTCCATTTGCTCCCAGCCCACACCAAGATGCAGCTGTCGAGATCAGCAACCCCCAGCCTCTCCTCAGAGCTGGGCTTCTCTGCTACCTGACCCCGCCTCCTCCCAACACGATCGTCCCCCACCAATGGCAGCCTGGACAGCAAAGCAAGACCAGGCGCAATAGGGTGGCCTCCCGAGCAGCTGTGCTGGCCCAGCTGGGCCTGTGGGGTGCCGGGGTGAAGGTGGTGATTTGAAGTGCTAGGGGACACGAGCGACTGTAATGAAGGTGTCGTTGCTCACCAAGGAATCCCCACACACCAAGGCCGAGGACATGGCATCCGCCCCACTTTCTACCTGCCCCCCCCCCACGTGTCTGTCAGTTTGTCACGCTGTGGGGGCTGCATGTTGTTGTGATACTGAAAGCTTTGCCACCAGTATCTCAGATATCAGCAGGGCCACCCATGGTGGATAGGTTTCAGCTGAGCTTCCAGACTAAGACAGACTAGGGAGAAGGACTGGGCAGCCCACTCCCAAAACAATCAGCCACTGAAAACCCTATGAATAGCAGAGAAGCACTGTGAAATATAGTGCTGGAGAGTGAGCCCTCCTGGCTGGAAGACATTCAAGAGACAATTGGGGAAGAGCTGCCTCCTCAGAGTCGAGTTGATCTTAAGGAGGGGAATGTAGTAAAGCCCCTGGGACCTCCTTTTGCCGATGTGGCTTAGCTCAAAATGAGAAGAAACACAGTGGTTACAACAATGGCTCAAACATAAAAAGATCAGGTGCATGGTACAGTGTTGAGTAGTGTTTTGCTCTGTTATACATAGGGTCACTGTGAGTCAGACCTGGACTCGATGGCACCCAACAACATAGCAACCCCTGGAAATGGCAAGGAAGGAATGCACACAGATAGCAGCTGCCTTAGCCTTTCGTAATCTCACTGCGCTTTCTGTTCTGAAACGCCTGCTTCCTCCCATCACATTGAGCTCTGAGATGCTCACCAGGTGCATAGGAGGCAGACTGACTCCTGAGCAAAGTCATTTTTAAAATTTTTCATCTTGAGACAAGGTCTTGCTAAGTTATACAGGCTGCTGCTGGCCTCGAACTTGTGATCCTCCTGCCTCTGCCTCCCAAGACTCTGGGATGACAGGTGTGCCCCACTGCCCTTGGCATGAGTGAAGTCTTAGATGGGGGTGCCCTGTCCAGTTTATTAAATGGTCCTGGGCAACTTAATGCCATTCCCACAGGAAACTCTTATAATCAGAGCTGACATCTCCTGAGCATTTCCTAGGCACCAGCCTTGTGCCACGCTACGGTCCTTGCATGGATTATCTCCTCTGATCCTGGCAGATGGCTCTGGCAGGGTAGCTGGAGCCCCGAAGGCGGTAACAGATCCTTGGAAGGGATGGAGTCCAGACTCCAGTCCACTCGGCTGGACACGTCTAGAAAATGGGAGGCAGAGGCAGAGGCTGAACCACTTGTCTAGTAAGTGTGAGGCCTTGGGTTCAACCCGCCAGTACAGGAGGAAAAAAGCAAAAGAGCAAAAAGAAAGAAATGGGCAAGATGGTACCTACACAGGGTAAGAAGGGGTGGAGCTCAGAGGCCCGGAAATAGGAAGAACTTGACATTCCAGCCTGGCTGCCCACAAAGGGGCAAGGTGAACAGCGAGGAATGTTTACCAGCAGGAGAAACAGTGACGTGGCCAGATGTGGGGGAGACGGTAGGTCTCCCAGAGCCGTCCCAGCTGCTCTCAGGTTGGTGTTCTGGGTCTTCTGCCAGAACGGACAGTTTTCCTGAGGATCACCCTGCCTCGGTCATTCTCCCGGCTCGCTCAAGGCATCACGCTGTGGCCTGCTGACCATCGGCCTTCAAGGCCCTGGAGTGGTCAAGATATTCCTCCTGCCATGCTGGTCCTTTTGGAGCTGGACTGGGCAGGACCCCTGTGTGTGGGAGAGCAGGTGGGGCGGGAAGAGCTCCTGACCTGTCCACCTGGGCTTCTTATTTTGGGCCGACACCAGGTCCCCCAGGAATTCCACCTAAGGACCCCAAAACCAAAGCCAACTCTAGCCAGTCCACAGTAGCTTTGACAGTCCAGCTTCAGGAGCAGCAATGAGGCTACAGAACAGCCAGTCATTTCAATAAGATCTCCACCTGGCAGGGTGTCTGGGACAGGCTTGTCCCTCACGGTCATCGCATGGAGGACTTGGGCACCTCAGCCTCTTATACCAGCCAGTGGCTGAGGGCGCCCAGTCACCAAGCACCTCACACAACTCAGCCTCTCCGTGGCAGCTGAGCCCTAACCTTGGGGAGGCCAGATGGAAGGATCCATTTCAAAATTTATAGCCCCTCTTCCCCCAAAACCCCAAAGTCACTGGCAAACAGGCTAATTTCCCCATAAGCCCCACCTCAGGCAGGGAAGGTTATCATCCTTCCTAACAAATAGGGGGCTGCAGCTGTACCACTCTGGCTTCTGATCCCATCTGATCTTGGGGGCTAAGCAGGGTCGGGCCTGGTTAGTACTTGGATGGGAGACCGCCTGGGAACACCAGGTGCTGTAGGCTTGGGAGAAAGACCTGGCAACCTATTCTCGAAATAATCAGCCATAGAAAACCATATGAATAGCAGAGAAGCACTGGCAATAGTGCTGGGCATGGCACAGTGTTGGGAAGTGTTTCACTCTGTTGTACGTAGGGTCGCTGTGAGTTGGATGTGACTCGATGGCACCTAACAACAACAACTAGGGAAGACTCAGGAGTTATAGGGGATGGGCTTGTTTGCTTGTCATTTTAAACTTCCCTGTACCCCTCACATAAAACAAAGTGAAGCTTCTCACTGCTTTGGGTATGAATTTCCCAGAGATGCCTGGTAAGACTCAGCCAAGCACGAGGGAATAATAAAGATACCACTTGCTTCTTCCTGCGCTGCAAAAATATCTTAAAACCATGCTGGCGTCTCCCATAAAGCTCAGGGGTTTGGGCCACAGTCAAGCCCCTGCCACTGTCCTTGTGGAGCAGAACTAATCAATATCATATCACAAAAGCACTTGACCTCGCTTATCCCCCGGACGCTCGCGGAATCCTTAATATTCAGGGCTTTAGAAATGTGCGCCAGGCGTATTTAATGAGAAAGTCCTTGGTGGGTTTGGCTCCCGGTGACATTTAGAAAGCCTGGCCCTCAGCTCTCAGGGGCTGCCGCTCAACTGAGGAAAGCCTGGGCTCCCGCTACCTGCATAGGAGGCGACTGTGTCCTTTGGGATGAGGCGAGGCAGGCAGAGTCAGGGAGAGCTGCAGGCCGGAGAGGCTGGAGTGGCTGGCGGTGAGCTTGTAGGAGCAGGCGAGTGTTATTATGCGTCACTATTATAATCCAGGAGCAGCTGCTTCATCCTTCAGCTGGGAGCTGTCTGACGGTGCGAGAGAAGGGCTGCGGAGCGAGTGGACAGCTCAGGGATGGACATGAAGGACAAAGGCTATCTATCCCATGCGCTGTATCCTCCCAATCCATGGGGTATAAGCTGGGGGGCTCAGGGAGGCACCCAGAAGCTTTGTGGGGACTGGTAAGATGACATCAGCCCCAGGTGCCCCTTTCAAGCCCAAAGTCACACACCGCCTCCAGGAAGCCTTCCCTGACTGCTTCAGCTGGGTCAGGGCTGTCTCCACTGGGGACACGCTCTGACTCAGCAGACTCCTTTGCTCTGGCATTACCAGAGGTCATGACTCCTCTAGGCATGAGTCCACGGCTTCTGTCTCTGGCTCCTGCTTTCTGCATCCCTGAGGCTGGGTCCTGGCAGACCCCGGTGACTGGCTGGCAAGGGAGGGTGTATCATGTTGAAGCTAACTGCTGGCCTTTGCCGCTGTTGGCGTGACATAGACGTCCCCTGTCAGCAGCTGGGAGGCTCAGCCACTCCCTCTGTGAAATCCTTTGATTTTCCTCCTTCACAGCCTCAGAGGGGCTCAGCCTCTCTTCGCTGGGACATCTCTCTCCAGGTTTATTTTCGCCTTTGTGACGACCCCCATGTCCCATCAGTGCTTGAGGGAAGAACGGATTGTTCATTCAGGTGATGCTTTTAGGGTCCTCATGGGCCCGGGGTCTGTGGTCCAGTCGAAGTGGTGGCTGCATTGCGATCCTCCAGGGGCCGTGCATCCTCACCATCTCTGCCCGTGCTATCAGGGAGCGTCTCCACCTGACCCACAGCCCACTTTGGTCCTGGTTTACGGTTGCCATGGTGATGCCATGGGACACTCCCCTCGATGGCTGCCAGCAGTGACAACCTCTCCCATGCCAAGACACCGATGGCCTTTGCAGTCTTTCTTTCATTATTCATTGAAATATTGAAAGCCGAGTCCCCACGTGGCACCGGGCAGCAGCGGGCCACATGCCGGAGCCAGAGCCCTGAGGCTCATTAGAGGTTCACACACTGTGATCTGATCCCGGGGTCCCCACAGAGGGGGATCCTCCTGCCAATACAAGCCACTCCATTGCAAACTGTCCTCTTTTGAGGCAACACTGGGATCCAGGAAGCTCCTTTCCTGCTTAGTCCTTTGTGTGGAAGATACTCTGTTTCATTTCTGTCTCTCTTCCTCCCTCAATGGCAACTAGCAGCAAAGTGTTCATGACAAACAGGTCAGTGTCTGGAGTAATTAGGAGCCAGATTTACCCACCCCGCTCAGAAGGGGCCCCGCCTCCTTTGCTAATCCAGCCTAGGTTTAGTTTTAAGGACAAATGCCAAAATGTCTCTTGACAAATGAGACATGAAATGAATGAGTTTTTGCACATAAACTTTAAGTGCAAATATGTATTTGGCTGTGCTGGGCATAGATGGGCACAGGCAGAATTTCTTGCCTGGCCGTGAAGCAGCTAAAGGATAAAGATCTGAGTAAGTTGCCCCTCTCCCTGGCATTTAAGCGAAGAGAGACCTGCGGAAGGCTTTCGAGGACCCACTGCTTAATGGAGGCCCTCTGGAGAGGTGGGCTGGGGTCACTCCTGAAGTCTTCAATCTGAGAAAGCCAGTGTTCATTCAACCTGGGTCTAGGCTGAGCCTCCTCACTCGCCAGGTCCTCCCTCGGCCCTTCTCCACTCTGCTCTGAGCCCTGGGGCTGGCCTCTATAGACTGCCTCTCCCAGGCACCTTTGACCTTGGCTTCCAGGAGGTTTTGGCCAACAGGAGGCTCTGAGAGGAGAACGGAAGTCAGAGGGGATGGGATGTCTCCCTGGTCCCTGTGCACTGGCTGCGTCCCTCCAGCTGGGCCAGAGCTCCTGGCAGCCTGGCTTCTCTGCTAACCCTTCAAGGCTCCCACGGCCCCCTCCGTGCCGCCCTCACCTGCTCACGCCTTTCTAAACACTCTTTATCATTTCCCCTTGGTGGCTGTCTCACTGCCATCTGCTTCTGCCAGCACCCTGACTGATGATCACCTGGCAGACCCGCCTGCCCATTAGCTAAGAGTGACATCCTCTCTGGCCCCTCCCCATCGAGGTGCCGAGAACTGTTAGCTGGTCCCACCGCTGGTCACGTTGTTGGAGGCTCTGAGCCATCATCCAGCTGGCCAGCTACCTCCTGGGGACACCCAGCCAGCCGGCACTGGCAGCGGAGCTCAGGGTGGTCCCGCAGAAAGATCATTAATGCCTGCCTGCCTGCCTGCTGGCCTCACTGCCACCTCGGCCCCCAGCCTGCAGGACTTCTGTGGCCAGGGCAGCCCCGGCTACCAGGCTGGGTGTGGTTTCCTCCTTGTGATCAAGACTGTTAGGTGTGTTTGTGGCTTAGAGGTCATGGACCCAACTCGTCCACACTCGGAGTGAGACACGAGTGCCCCCAACAAGGTGACTCTCCTAAGCCAGCAGGGGACCCGGGCCTGCTGAGCGCCCAGCTGGACAATTGCCTTCTAGGCTCTCTGAAAGGGGCTGGAGGGATCCTCAGGGGTCTTTTGGAGGTGTGTCTGCCTGGTTCCTGACCTGTGTAGGTGCTGACCAGCGTTACGGGGTGGAAGAGGACGTGGGAGCCACCACACCCGGTGTATATGACAGAGTCCCAGCGGCCTGGCGGGGAGCCCAGCAGGCTATGCTCTCTGGACGGCAGGGAACACTGCCCTCCACCCCCGGAAAGGCAGGCAGGAGCCTCCAGCCCAGGCTGCCGCCCTGACCTACGTGCGCGTTAACACAGCGCCTGCCAGGACAGCCCTGGGCACTGTGACATCAGAACTGAGTGTGTGCAAGGACCCGGATCATCAAGGAGGGAGGGTGCTGTCCAGCCCACTTGCCAGTGATGGCTTCTCTGCTCTGGGGACGAAATGTCTTGAGATATCCTGCTCTCTTACTCAGCTTGGCCAGGTGCTGGCACAGACATCAGAGATCTGCCTGGCCATGCCAGGTGGTCACATCAGCCTTGGGCTCAAGGGCCAGGCTCTGGCTGCAGAAGAGGGAGATTCAAGTAGGAATGAGCTCATGACCTTGGTCTCCTTACCATTTTGTGTGGGTACGCCCAAGCTCACTCTCCTAGATCTCTCGCATAAGGTACTTCCCTGGCCAAAGCCGTCAGCCAACCCTGTTGGTTCGTTCCACTTGGCTGTTGCCCCCCTCCACAGGCTACCCTCCAAATGTCAACCACCGAGTTTCATTCCCCCATTCCCTCTTCTTCAACCACAGCAGTGAATGGTCATGCTGATGATAATGAAAGTATATCTGCGTCAGTTTGCGTATTAACTTCCCTTCCGAGGTCAGGGATTAACCTGTCCCTTTTATAGATGGTTCAGAGATGTTATACCGCTTGCCTAAAGTCACACAGCTGGTAAGTGATAGATGCACAACTCACAACGCTCTGCTCTGCCATTCTCCTTGTGGTCTGGGGAACTTCCCAGAGGTTTGTTCTAACCTGTGACACACGTTTACTTCCTGGGACCCAAAGGGACAGAGCGAAAGTATCTTTTCACCAATCAGCATCCATGAAACCAACCACTGGATAAATCAACAAACGCTTTTCCAACACACCTACTGGGTGCTACATAGAGATGGTTAACTCCCCCAAAGACTCACACTCCCCCTCCATGGTGGAGAGGTGAGGTTGGGAAGCAGGTGCAGAGCCAATGACTGTTTTCCAAAGAACCTTGCATCTGTGTTGAATCACAGCGTGGCCAACAGGTGAGGGCAGAAAGTAACATTTACATCTGTCTGGTCCTTAAAAACCCACCTTGCTATTCTCTGAGAGAATTAAGCACTCTGAAACGGTCTGAGTAGCTGTCTCCTGATTTCCCCAGAATGGCACCCACATAGGGCCATCCTAAAAGCACAGGAAAGAAGCCCATTCTCTGGGTGTGACCGGAGCCCCTTGCTGACACTGGTCCAGTCTCTGTGTGTCTGGGGCCACGAAGGAGGGCAAGGATCACAGCCGCTGTATGCCTGACTCCTGGGCAGGACTTGATGTGAGTAACATATAATAAACGTGAAATTTATCAAGCCATTGGCATTTTCGGGTTTGTCACAGCACCGAGTGTTATTTTAAATTAACACAGGAGTAGAAAGTCCCAAGTCAGGGAGGGACCCTGCAGTTGTTTGCAGGAAGGCCTCTGTAGGTCCCGGTTGACCCATCTCCCCCAGGACCTGGGGGAGACTCTTGTGGGTCCCTGTACTGAGCCGAGAGGGATAAGGTCTCTGATCCAGCCCATGGCCTGAGACACAGAGCAGGCTCCTATGGGGGCGGGGCAGGGAGTGACTGAGTGAGAAATGAACAGAACCAGCAGCTGGAAAGTGACCAAGGGCTTAAGGATCAGACAGGGAGGTGGGACAGAGTGTCAAGGCGAAGCCTGTAGCCTGGGACTCAGCAGGACAGTGGAGGAACCTGCATCCTTGGCTGGTGGGTGGTGGACCACGGTTGGACACCTGGGGCCATGATGATGCGCTCCAAGCCCCCAGGAGGGGTCACAGGCAGGGTTTGGGCCTCCCAGGTTGTAAGACCGTGGAGACGCTCTCTCTCTGGGACTCTGCCTCACACATGGCTGAGGGGAGACGCTCGGCAGGGAGGGACTTCCTCAGTGAGACCCTACGAGGGATCCTGGGGCTGTGCCCACCTCTGAGGCCCACCTTGGAGTAGGGAGAAAGACTGGGGAGCCCCTGGGAAGGAGGAGACTTTCTGTCCCCCCCAACCCTCACTACTGCCACACAGCTCCTGGCAGCCCACTCATCTGCCTGATCTGCTGACACCCTCTGTCCCCAAGTCCCCTAGTCCCCAGCCCTCAGTTGCCCAGGACAGCAGGCCTCAACCCCTGGGTGCCTTGCTAACAATTATTGGGGCTCTAATCTTAATTCCCTTGCCCCAGGGCCCAAGGGGAACAGGAGCAGCGATTCAGATTTCCACCCACACCTAGGGCCATCTGACACATAGCCACCGACCCCACAGGCTGCACAGCCAGGCCACGCACACTGTCCAGGACGATTTATCCAGTCCAGCCAACCAGCACAGAGATGGAGGCGGCCTGTCTTCCCTTACTCTTCTCTCCCCCAACTGGGTGCCAATACCCCACATGGGGGTCTCCTTTCTCTACCTCTCCCTACGGGACTAACGGGACTAACGCTGACCAGCGCAGCCCTGAGCACCAGACCTCGGAATCCAGAAAGACACCTGCATTCTGGCCTTATTGCCACCACAGCAGACCCAACAGTCAAGAACACACTTCGCAGATGTTCTAAGAGGCCGACAGCAGCCAGTGGGCAGCAGCCCAGAGCAAGCACAACAGAGGAGCACGGAGAATTCGCTCCGCGACCCGAGCGCAGCGAAGACCCGAACGGACCAGGGTCAGAGCTTGGCTCTCCCGTCCCGGGCGCCCTGCCCCGCGCTCTCCCCGCGCGCGCGCCCTTACCGGATCCGTGCCTCTGGCGCAGAAGGACAGCCTGGCCGGGTGGCGGCGACGCTGATGAAGCAGCAGCAGCGGCGGCAGCCGCGGCGACGGTGGTGGCGGCTGTATGGGCCGCGGAGGCGGCGGCGGCCTCGGGGACTCCGGGTCCGGGGGCAGCGGGGGGGCTCCCGGGCGGCGGCGGGCTCCGGTCGCCACGGCCGGGCTCGGAGGTGGCGCGGCCAGCGCTGGCGGTGTGGGCGGCGCCAGGGGCGCCGTGGCGACGCGGGCCGCTGCTCTGGATGTGGGACACGGCCTCGGCGGCCTGCAAGTTGGGCGGCGCGAGGCGCGAGAGCACGCGCAGCAGCGCCTGGGCTGTGTGCTCCCGCGTGTCCTCGTCGCTGTAGTCCGACACCCGGCACTCGTACACGCCCTCGTCCTGCAGGCGCACCGCCGACAACCGGAGCCGGTGCGAGATGTCATTGCCCTGGACGCGCACCGTCTGCGGGAGAGCGGGGTTAGAGGCGGGCCGGGCAAGTCTGAGGCCGGCAGGGCCTCTCCGCTATGCCCCAGCGCCTCCCAGAGCCCGGCACACCCTCGGCGGGATCGCGCCCGCCCCCTGTCCCCGCTGTTTCCCCTGCGGCCTGGGGCTCCCGAGGCTTCCGGACGCCCAGCTGCTGTGCTCTCTGCCTGGCGCCTGCACTTCCCAGTCATCTTAACCCAACCCCCGCCCCCACACCCTCTGCTTGCTTCTGGTCTTCTGGAGTTTTCCCTTCGGAACGGGAGAACCCATCCCTACTTTCCTCCTGCACCTTCAGTAAACCTCTCACGCCCCCTCCTGTCTGACAGTCCTGTCCTCCAAGCAGCCCAGCGCTCCGATCAATGGGCTCTGGGGCATCGCCTCAAGTCCTGCCCCCCACATACCCGCAATCAGGTTCCTAGAACTGGAGGCGGGGGGGGGGGGCGGCGTTTCCTAGAGGAAGCAGCCCAGGCTCAGACTACACAAATATCCACCCCCCATCCCCAGCTAGCCCTCACCCTCCCAAAGAGGAAGGACCCTGAGGTGGCTGCCTGACCCCCTGGCATCCTGCTATGATTCTGCCTTTCTTTCCGATGTCCCTTGAACCCATGACAAAGCCCTTCTTCGCTATGGCAGTTGGAGAATTCGGGAAGGCATCGCTCAGTGGCCCTGGCCTCTGAACAGAGCCCACCAAGAGGCTGCCCCCGCTTCCTTCAGACCCGCTACCTCCACGCTCCAGCTGGGAAGCTTGGGCGCCTCTACCCGCAGCTGTCAGGATCCCCACTACTCGAGCACTGCGCGCCTTGACACCGCTGCCTGCCATCCCGCCCCCCTGCCCTAGGAGCCTACAGGACGGCACCCGGGGAGGAGAGGGCTGGACGGCGGGGCCGCCAGGGAGCCGGCGTGTGTGCCGGGCGGGGAAGCCGAGCCTCGATTGCAGCAAGGCGAGCAGCTGCGCGCTGGAGGGGCTGGGAGAAATGACCGCAAGCGAAAGGCGCGCCTGAGCGAAAGGGGGCCTGAGCGAAAGGGGGCCTGAGCATGCGGTGCAGGAGAGTTTTACAGGTGAGCGCCAAGCCCAGTTGGGGGCCTCGGGTCTTGGACCTTTAATTTACGCAAAAGAAAGCCCAACTCCACTACCGGCGACAGATGGCGCCCAGACACTCCAATCAGCCCGAAATGCAAGGCCGAGAGCGCGGCCCTGCACCGCGGGGCTGGCGGAGGCTTTCTAGCGGGGAGGGAGCTGCGGGACGCGAAGCGGCCAGAAGGGGTCTCCCGCGGCCCACGCTGGGCTCCACACTTACGCTGATTTTAGTTGCATCCTTATTTGTTACCTAAAAGTGCAAAGGGGGAGGCGGGGGGAGAGAGACAGAGACGTCAGGCTGGTGGCTTTCAGGCTCGGGAACTAAGACCTGTCTATGGCAAGGGGCCCTCTGAAGGTGGGGTAGGACCTGAAACCTCCTGGGGCTCGGGGGGCTCCAGGGCACAGAGGACATCAAGCTTTTCAGCAATTGCTGGGAACCAGGAAGCGAGGTCTGGCGCTAGTGCGGTACCTGGCCAAGGAGGGGCTGCCTTGGCTCACACCTGCCTGCTGCAGGGGGCAGGGGCAGGGTGGTGGTGGCGGTGCTGGATTGCCGCTAGGCGGGAAGGAAGGCCTGTATCCCTCCTGCCCAGCATTCTCAGCGCCTGCTCGGTGTTTCCAAATCCTTCACTTCATTTGGAGCCCTGGAAAAGCTTGGCTGCATAGGACCTAGTGGAAGAAACCAGCAGCAACTCTGGGGGGATCCATGGGGACTGCGTGGGGAGGTGTGCGGGGTGTTTGTGAGGGTGTGGGCAGCCTGAGCAGGTTTCCAGCCACAGGGAGGCGGTCCTCTGATCCCGAGGAGGCCAGAGGTGGCTTGCTGGCTTCCCTGAGTGTGGCTGTCTGTCAGTCTCTGGAATGCAGCCTGGAGGAGCTGAACTGTCGGCCCTGGGCCCTGGGGGCCTCAGAGTGGCAGAGGTAGGGAGAGACTAGGGGACCGCGGCGTCCTTCCTCACCACCGGCACCAGCAGATGCTGTTGAGAAGTTAGCGGTGCCGTGTGGCTTTTTAGAGGCCAGGCGTTCATGGAGTTCTGGGCGGTGGGGGCGAGGAGAAAAGCTGCCAAAAGCGTTGACAGGATTCGGGGATGGGGACAGCAGCAGTGGACTTTGATGATGCTGGGGTTGCAGAGAGGGGAAGATGCGGCAAGGCGGCGCCCTGCGCCCGGGACCGACTGCTTTCTTCCCTGGAGTAGCTCTGGCCGCCCCGGGCTGAACCTCGCGCGCGGGCGCAGCGCGCCAGGTTACCTTGCTCTGGGCGCCCGGCAGGCTGAGCGCCAGCTCGTGCAGCAGCTCGCGCGGCGGCTCCTTGAGGTACCACCACTGAATCTCCAGCGAGTACGAGGTGGCCCCGCTGGCCCGGAACGCGCAGGGCATTTCGATGTCGTCTCCCTCCCGCACTGTCACATCTTTGGGGACTTCGGTGAACGTAGCTGAGGGCGGGGGAAGAGAGAGGCGTGACCAGCTGTAGGGCGGGGGCTTGGGGCTATCCGAGGTGGAGGCGGTAGGTCCCCAGCGCGCGGGCTGGCCGCGGGCTCCCAACCCCCCAGTCACTCCGCGGCCCTCGGCCGGAGGCGCTAGCGAAGTTCAGTGAGCAGCTGCGGGGCGGCAGGGACAGGCCACCCGCCGCGGGCGGCCTCCCTCCGGATCCTGCGGGGCCCAGGGCAGCTCACGCCTCTCCCTGTGCCGGGTCGCACCGCCGGAGCCAGGCTGGCGCCCGCCCACTCCGACTCCCGCAGGCCTGCGCTCAGCTGCCCGAGCCGCCAGACTCCGAGGCTATGTCCTCCCCGACCCCTCCGGGCCCGGCTGCACCCTGGGGCTGCTGGACACTGTGACTGCTTCCCCTGCACTGCCTCCTCCGCCTCCGTGCCAGGCTGGCTCTGGTGGCCCCGAGAAGACGCCCCCGAACCCCCCGGCGGCTGCAAAGTTCCCGCGCTCACCGTCGGCGACCAGGAGCAGCAGCGCGTGCAGCAGCAGAGGCGGCAGGTATCCGAGGGCGCCGGGCCCGTGCTGCTGTTCCATCTCCCGCGGGCGGCGGCGGCGGCGGCCCGGGCGCGGAGAGGCGGCGGCGGCGGGGAGTGGGGGGGGGCTCGGCTGGGGCTCGGGCTAGGACGCCGCGGAGACGGCCATGGCCCCGCACGGCGCCCCCTCCCTTGGCCGCCGGCGGCCGCCGATCGGCCCCGCTGCCTCGCCGGCTCGCGGGGCGCGGCTCCCGGGGGGCGCTGCGCGGGGAGCGAGGTCCCCCGGGCGGCTCCCGGCGAGCGGTCGGTGCCTCCCTCGGGCCGGCCGTCCACAGGACGCTGGGGATCCGCAGTTCAGTCTCTGCCCGGCGGGCCGGGCAAGGGCCGGGCTGCGCCAAGACCCATCCCTGGCGAGGGGCGCGCGCCTCGGAGCCACGAGCGGCTGCTCCCGGTCTCCTCCCGGTTCGGTTTCCGACTGCCGCCTCCTCCGGGTCCCGCCGCCGCTCCCGCCGGTCCCCCGCAAGGCGTGTGGGCGCTCAGCTGCGGCGCGCAGCCCTGGCGTCCAACCCAACGCGCGCGGAGAGCGGGTCCGGCGTGGCGGACAGGGAGCCCGAGAAAGGCGGGGAGAGGGGGAGGGAGCGACGGGAGGGGCGGTCAGCGGCTGGGCGCCCGGCGCCTCCACCGCGTCCCCGCCCCCGCCCCGCCCCGCCCCGCCGCGGAGCGCGCCCCTCCCGCTGCGGGGTCGCTCGGCGAGACCCTGGGCTCCGGGTTGGAGCGCAGCCCCGCCCCGCCTTGCTGAGCTGGGTGCCTCCCACCCCTCCCACCCCACCTCCCCCGGCTTCTCCCGGTCTCCATCCCTCCGCTCCCCGCAGCCCCCAGGCCTCCTTACCCGGCCTGGGGCCACGAGCCGCCCCACTCTTTGGCCCAGACCCGTGCCATGGTGGGTGGGTGGGCGCCGGGGGCCGGGGAGAAGGGCGGAGCGCTGGGCCGGGTCGGGGACAAGGCCGGGGGACGGCGGTGACCCAGGGAGGCTGCAGTGCGTGATCGAGAAGTGAGCGCCAGCGCGGCGAGCAGGTGCCTGTGCGGGGCGCTTGGTGAGGCGAGCGGCGGCAGTGAGTGACGGCGGAGGCGTTGCGGGGGTGGGGAGCGCCGGGCTACACTCGGGCCCGGCTGGCTCCGGGCGGGGGCGGGGCTCCTGCCCGGCGCTGGCGAGTCCCTGAGGCCCGCTCTTTACCAAATGCGGAGCGGGATCCCGAGCGGCGGGAGGCAGAGGTCTGGTCCGCAGCCGCGTTCCCAGATTCCAGCCCCCGTGCGTTCATCCTCCGCATCCCAGGGCCTCCGCTGGCCTTCACCCGGAGGCTGCCGCCTGCTCCGCCATCCGAGGGAGTTCGATCCTCTCTCCCAAGGGGAATGGGGGCGCAAAAGTGTTTCAGGTTTGGCGTAGTCTTGGGCGGGTCCCATAGCTCCTGGTCTTTTCTCTTTCCCTTGCCATGGGCATCCCCAGCCAGCGTCCATCTCCCGGCCCCAATCCCTCCGCTCAGACCTGAGGTGGGGGCGGCCAGCCCCAGGGAGTCTGGGTCTGCTTTCCTTGCTGGCCTCCCTAGCCTGGGCAGGGAGCCAAGTGAAGGGAACCCAGAGGGAATACTTTGCTGTGGCCATGCTGGCCCACCTTCCTGGAGAAGAAAAGGCTTCCAGCTCTTTCCAAGCTTTTCCCTCACTAGCAGGGTGCCGTGGGCACTGCTCCCCCTCTTCCCTGTGCCTGGGGTTCACTTCCCTCGTCTATGGCCAGGGGGTCATTTCCATCCCTGGGTTGCTGTTGCTCATTATCTCCAGCTAGGATCAGGGGACAGAGGACTTCCCTCCTCTCTGGAGTTCCTCCCCAGCTCCCTAAACCGGCAGTTGCCAGGTGGTGTCATTTTATCTGCACTAGCCAGCCTGAAATGCCCCCTGCCCTCAGACACCACCAGAGACCCTGAATGGAGGACCCTGCGGGCCACCTTGCTGTCCTCAGCTTCTGAAGGGAGGGGGCAGACTTGCATCATATTACACAGATTCAGGACCACAGCAGGGTTCTAGGAAAGCAGATTTCATTTGGGGACTGAGTTGGAGAAGGCAAGCGGTAGCCCAGGGCCGGCCTGCCTGGACACTCAGCAGAGCCCTTTCCCAAGGCTGCGTCCCAGCAGAGGCCCGAAGCCCCTGCTCAGGGATATGCAAGGGGAGAATTCCTGCAGCCAGAGGGAGGAGGGGGTTACATCTTGGTTCCCTTTCAGGTTTGGGGAGCTTCTACCCCTGTGCCACAGCATGGGGTAAGGCATTTCTTGGTCTTGGCCTAAGTTGGCATTATTATTAACACGGCTTATGGCTTACATTACCACATGTTCTTCATGTGGCAAATCCTGGCTACCTGCTTTCAATGCACCAGTTCTCAACATGGCAACTGAGAGGTCCTTTTCAGGCAGAAATCAGACCACGTTCCCACTGCTCAAAAGCCTGCAATGGCTCCCATTTTCCTCCACACAAATACCTGGGGCCTGCCAAGGTCAAACGGTCCCCCTTCCCAATCCCTGCTTTTCCTCTGCCTTTGTCTCTTCCTCTTTTCTGTCCTTTTCCTGACTCACAGTCTTCTGGCCACACTGTCTTCTCATCTGCAGTACTAGGTGCAATACCCACTAGGTGTGCTCCCACCCCAGGGCCTTTGCATCAGCTCATCTGGCTGGGATGCTGCTTCCCCAAACTTCTGCCTGGCTAACTCCATCATGTTCTGGTCTTGTTGGGAGGTTATTTTCTCAGCGAGGCCTACCTGGCCCACCCCATTTAACGCTGTGATCTGAGCAGCCCACGCTCACCCAGCTACCTCTCACTGGCTCTCATTTTTCTGTTTTCCTTTTGCAACAACCACCCTCCAACGTTTGGTGCAGTATCTTTACTCATTGTGTTTCTTGGTCAAGGTCTGTAAAGTTCTTGTCTGCTTTGATCATTGATGGACTGGCACACAGCGGGAGCTCAGTAAATATTTGTGGAGTGCGTGAGGGAGGTCATTTGACCCCTGCAGCAACTATGTAGGGTAGATGCCGTGGTTTCACCTCATCTTGTGGATGAGGTGGCTGAAGTTTGGAGAGCCTATGGAACTTCCCTGAGGTTACACAGCAAGCGGCCGAGTGAGGCTCCAGCCCAGGTCTCTCTCACTGTGGTGAGCCTGCCATCCTTCCCTCCTTCCTTCCTTCTTTCCTTCCTTTTTCCTTCCTTTCTTTCCTTTTTTCCCTTTCTTTCTGTACTTGGGATTGAAAGCACGGCCTTGTGCTCAGCAGGCAAGTACTCTACCATGGACCTACACTCCCAGCCCCTTTTAAATTTCTTATCTTGAGTCAGGGTCTCACTAAGTTACATAGACTGCCTCTGGCCTCAAACTCTCCATCCTCCTGCTTCAGCCTCCCGAGTGCTGGGACTATAGGCTTGCACCATGGCACTGGGGTCTTTTCATAACCAAAACATTGAGGTTTTCCCTACCCCAGGTAAGACCCTAATTCCTATACCTAGAGTTAGTGAGGAGAGCCAGGTACCCCACCCTGGACTGATGCAGCCTGAGCCAGCCTTGCAGCCTCTCCCCTGCCTGCTCCGCTCTGTATGGAAAGGGTCTGCTTGCTCTTCTGCCCTCTCTTGTAGACATGAGGGCAGCAGTGGGACCTTCTTCTCCATCTCTAATCCCCGGCTGGACTGGATCCATAGCTGGGGCACAGTAGAAGATGTAAGAGCGTGGTTAGGAGCAGCCAGGCAGGGGCAAGTTGCCTTCCTTTGCTGGGGGGTTCCTGGAGAGCAGGGTAGGGACTTTGACCTTGCCCTTTGGCTGGTTGGAGGGTCCAGAGGCTGAATCCTTGCCAACTCCTGGCCACCCACCCCCTGCAGGGAAGCCGGCACCTTCTCTTGTCCCCGTGGGCCACGGCCTGTCAGCTGGAGGCTCTGAGCGAGGTCACGTGGGGCTCTCAGAGATCCCTCAAATTGCACCATGTCCACTGCCTGCCCAGCCGCTTGTGAAAACAGCCTTAAATCATGGCCCTCCGAGAATGTCACTCCTGGAGCGCACTTGCGAAGTTTATTTATTTTAATGCTGGGGTCCTCTTGGAGTTGGGGTGTCGATATTCTTGTCTGGGCTGACCTTTCCTGTC
>VMDO01014013.1:0-55000 GCA_007922755.1 Pedetes capensis | reverse complement strand
GTTTGGGAGGTGGAGACAGGAGGGTTGCAAGTTTGATCAGAGGCAGTCTGCAAAACTTAGTGAGACTGTCTCAAAAATTAAAAAAAAAAAAAAATGGGCTGGGGGTGCAGCTCAGTGGTCCAGCACTTGCAGAGCATGCAAGCGTGAGGCCCTGGGTTCAACCCCTAGTACCACAAAAAAAAATAAAAAATAATAATTAAAAAAAAAAATCTGCCATTGAAAACCCTATGAATAGCAGAGAAGCACTAATAATAGTGCTGAGCATGGCACAGTATCTGGGAGTGTTTCATTCTGTTGTATAAAGGGTTGCTATGAGTCAGATATGACTTGAGGGCACCTAACAACAACATGCTTTTATAAGATTTTGTATGATTCTATTTTCTGTTTAAGCGTATGTTGATTTTGAAGTTTACATGTTCTGGGATTTAAGAAATAAAGCCCATAAAATTTTAGCTTCCTTATAACTTAAGTCTAAAATAGTTTTTCTTTCCTTGGATCAGAAATGTTTTTTTAAAAAAGTGCTCTAGAGCAACAAATGTTCTCTTTCTTTTTCTCCCTGGGTAGTGCCTATGATCAGAAGCCACAAGTGGGAATGAGGCCCTCCAACCCCTCAACACCATCTAGTACTCCAGTGTCCCCCCTACATCATGCATCTCCAAATTCAACTCATACTCCAAAACCTGACCGAGTCTTCTCAGCTCACCCACCTCCATCGCAGTCCATACCAGATAGCAGCTACCCCATGGACCACAGGTAAACTGACAATAACATTTTTTTAAAAAACGTTTTTAGCATTCTTGGAAAAATATCTTATTACCGATTCTAGAGACCTCTGGTAGTTTTAAGGTAAGCATATTAATTTTGCACATCTGTGAAAAATATTTTTAGAAAGAGCTTGTTCTATCTCCACTTATAAATAATTTGTAGAGAAGGTCATTTATAAACATTCCTTTTATAAACATTTAAATTGGTTGCTAAAATGGAAAATTAATCTATATACTGACATTTGAACATTTCCCTTTCGTTTTGCTTGAATTAAATTGCTTCACTTAAACTTTAAATCAGATCATCCCATTTCTATGAGCATATGTGTGTACTTGTTCTGTAAAGTTAGAAGACTAATTTTAGTAGGTAGCTTATGGAATTAAGTTCTTTACCTTACATTGAATGGTTTAGCTATACATAGTTTTTCAGAATATAACTTATTTGATTAAAACTATTTGCCTCCTTTCCAAGTGATGAAAATTTAATGTCAGTAGATCCTTGACCCTGGACACTAAGAATATATACTCAGAGAGATGGAGACCAAATAAGTATTAATTGGAAAGGGCAAGTCAAGAGCTTAGAGCATGAAAATGCTGTGGTGGAAAATTCTTGATTCTTAGAGATGAAGAAATTCATAATAGAATAAAATATTAGATGAATTTTGGCCTTGAGATACTTCCTTAATACATGACTTAGAGTACATGTTGATTATAGACAACAAATCTTCTCCCTTCTACTTTTCACGCATATATAACCACTGTCGTCCTGGTAAATGTTTAGCAATAGAATCCGTTGGAGAAAGCCATAAAGACCTTATCTGTAATTCACTGACTGATGGTGTAATACTGCACTGTGGCTGACGATGACTTATCTTTGTGAAAACTTTGAATGCTAGTTGAAAGAGATATGCAGTAGCACCCCATTATATAGTATTTTTACCCTACAGATCCAGTAGACAACCCCGAAAGCATAATTAGTTGTGAAGTGTACTAAAGTAAGTAGGAAATGGGGAGTCTTAAATTTTTATTGCTTTTCTTTTTAATGTATTTTTTAATTGTGATGTTATATAATTCAATTTTTAAAGACTGTTTAACAGTTGGGTCCCCAAATTTCTGAACATTTACCCAGAAGCCGGAACCTTAACTGGTTCTGACACACCATTGTAAAAATAACTCAGCTAAGGGAATCCTCCAGATCAGCAAAGATGTGCTGCAGGGAACTGACTGAATATAAGGGAATACTCTGATTTCCTCTTCATAGGTTATTTAGTGGATATAATCTCAACTTCAGGAGCTCTTTTTGGTTTAAAGGAATAAGATGAAAGCATTTTTTTTCCCAGTGTGAAGCTAAAATGTGTCTTTTCTACTTTTGTTTCCATCATTAAGTCTTGTGCTTTCATTAATAAATGCCTCCTATTATTTTTCCCTTCTCACCTGGTAGACTTGAGACTTTATCAGAGTGAAATGGTATGTGCATCTGTGTAAACAGTTTTGTAAATAGAGATGAAGAATGCTTATTTCAGGGTGGGCCATTAAAACAGATGCACATTGTGCAAAGCTGAAGGAAAACGAGCGAGGACAAAAAAAGCAAGATTTATTTTGTTCACTTCTGGTGACTTCCTAACATTCTTCATAACTGAGTCCCTCTTATTTTAAATAATATCAGAATTTTAAATTATATAGCTTTCCCTTTGTGCAGACTATTTATTTCTTATGGAAGGTGACTGCTGAATAAGCAGTGTTCCTGTTTTTAGATGACCTAACTGGCAATACTGTGGCCAAATCCATTTTAGTTTCTCAACTTGAAGTCAAATATTTGAGACTGAGAACAGCCGGCCCGGAACTACAAGAGGGAAGCTCAGGGTCTTTTCCCACTGACCCCCAACTGAGTTTTGAGGACAGTACCAGCTGGCCAATCCCAGGAAAATCTCTGAAGCCTTATGTTTCTGATGAGGATTTCTTAGAGGACTCTGGCCAACAAATGACAGTCCCTTAGTTATAAATGGCAAATTTGCTGTGGGAACAGATCCTTTCCCCAGATAGCCCCTCCAGCCCAGGCACCCCACCTCACTCTGGGAGCACTGCGTGGCCAACTGGCCTGAGCTCCGCTTCCCTTCCTCAGCCTCACTGCCCACCTCAGGAGAGCCCTTTGGCACTCCGTCCTAAACCGACAGTGCAAGAACCCTGCCTCTCATTTTTAGCATTGCCCACCGCTTACACTCTGCTTTTGTTTACCCAGTAGTTCACCAGCATGCTCTCCTTACCCATTACCTTCCTCCAGAAGCTTCTTCAATCATTTTTTTCTTTAGGGTTGGTCACTGGCTCATAAGAATGGCACCAAAACCGTTCTCCTAGGAAGCACGTGCCTTTGATATGTACGTGGTCCCCAGCCAGCATCAATTGGAATCAGGTTAACTCATAACAAATCGCTCGATTCCTTACAAAACTTTCAGTACAAGCATTATTAACTTCGTTTTAAGGCTTCACAAGTGAGCCAGTTTCTTATTTTACCTTCAAGTTACAATTTTCTGGTTCACTCCTTGACAGTTCTTAATGATAATTTCTGTTTCTTTTTTTGGCTAATGAAATAAGGAAGAGAAGGGAAATGAATGCAGTGCCAGTCAGCCTAACTGTTTTGCAATATCTGAGTTTCTGAGTTTATTTTCTGCAGGTGGAGGTGGAATTTCAGTGCTTTTTCACAGCAGCCAATGAGCCTAGAGTTAAATCACAGGATGGAGTGTTCTTAGAAGTGCTGAAGCAATTGCTTTGCCATTCTTTAGCTTTTACCTTATTTTATTTAACATTACCAAAATTAAATGCTAACATTCTAAATTAAAGTCTCAGGAATGCTTTTAGTGTGTGGGGGGTTAATAGGCTAATATTTGCTCATAGATATGTTTTATAGGTTATTTTTAAGCACTCCTGGGGCATGTTTAGAGCACTTTTAAATCTTTAATTAATCCACATCTTTGTGGTGGGTCAATGATATTATGGATGAGAAACACAGAACAGAACGATTATGTGATTAGCCAATCGTTACACACAATAACCAGGGACAGAGGAGCACAGGCCTCACTTCTGCCTTGTGCGGAGCCTCAGAACAGCCTCATGATCTGGCAGACTCACTTGCTCTAAATCCATGCAGTACGCATTATCTTCATTTTTGGTAGTTGGCTCTATATTTAGGCTTATTTTTTATCAACCCAAGAGTTTGTTTGGAGTTATTGGAAGCCAGTATGCTCTTTGTAGCTGTTGATAAGAAAGAGGTGGTCTTGAAAAAAAAAAAAAAAGGAGGCAGTTTAGATTTACATACTCACTCTGTTTCTTACTAGAACATAATGATAACTAGGACACTGTTGAAGAATTAATAGTCTGCTGACTTGAGAAGAGAGTTATTGCTCTCTTGCTTCTTCCATAACTGATAGTTATACAAGAAAGTCCAATAGGTAGGTTTTTAGTTTGTTTGCTGATTTCTTTGGCAACAGAATTAAAAGATAGAGGATGCAACCTGGGCACTGTGCTGGATGCCTGTAATCCCAGTGACTCAGGAGCCTGAGGCAGGAGGATCACAGACTCCAGGCTAGAGGCAGCTTGCATAATTTAGTGAGATCTTATCACAAAAATAAAAAAAACTAAAGAAGGGTTGGGAGTGCAGCTCAGGTGTAGAGTGCTTGCCTAGCATGTGTGAGGCACTGGGCTCAACCTCCCAGTACTATAAAACAAAACAAAACAAAAAATTACAGGGTGAAGTTTGAGATCAAACCCTGCTTTTCCTTATAGATAACTATTTGGGTACCTTTTCTTTTGGAAGTTATGTAAATGATTCAATTGGCTTAAAACTAGGTATTAATTTAGCATGCCTGTAATCCCAGTGACTCAGGAGGCTGAGGCAGGAGGACTGTAAGTTTGAGGCCAGAGGCAGGCTGCACAATTTAGTAAAACCTTGTCTCAAATTAAAAAAATAGACTGTGGGTGCAGCCCAGTGGGATTACACTTGCCTAGCATGCTCAAGGTCCTGGATTCAACCACCAGACACACACACACACACACACACACACACACACACACACACACACACACACAAATGGGTATTTTAGGTACTGGAGTCCATATTTACTTAAAATAGTTCGTTTTTCACCTGTCTCTTCTCACAGTACACATTTAGTTTATGTAATGTACTGAAATAATTGCCATGGATGGATTAGAAGGGGAACTATGATGAAAAATCATAGTGCTACTTACCTAAAAAAGAGAAACCTAGTGTTCATTAAGTATTTACACTTCAGATCCCTTGGTATTATGTTCATTCTCTAGCAGTTAAAAATTATACCATTGTTTTAAAGAATATCCTGTGTATCCATTTTATCTGAAACACACTCTCTTGTTCCCCAGATTTCGCCGCCAGCTTTCGGAACCCTGTAATTCCTTTCCTCCTTTGCCGACAATGCCACGGGAAGGACGTCCTATGTACCAACGCCAGATGTCTGAGCCAAACATCCCCTTCCCACCACAAGGCTTTAAGCAAGAGTACCACGACCCAGTATATGAACATAACACCATGGTTGGCAGTGCAGCCAGCCAAAGCTTCCCCCCTCCTCTGATGATTAAACAGGAACCCAGAGATTTTGCATATGACTCAGGTAGGCCTGTGCTTTGATGGAATTACATGGAAAGCATCTTTTCACCTCCCTTGTCAGTTTGGCTAATGTTGTCAGGCTGGGTGGCTCCTGACCTTTTTTAAATAGAATCTTTCCCATTTTATCCTTTCTTTGAAACTTTCTCTACACGTGGAGGGTTGTACTATTAAATCATTTTGGCATGGTCGATGATCAAAATAGTATCTGGAAATGAATCCAGTTCAAAGAAAATGCAAATTATAAAAGTACGCAAACTCTCAGCCCAAGAGTACATCGTAAATTTTTTTTATTGTTTTTTTTTTTCTTTTATATTTTACTCCTCCAGTGATATTTAAAAACAATGTTTACATTATAATATGTTTCTGTGCTGGGTGTTTGTTGTTTATAACTTAAAATATTATTAGTGTCAATGATTCTAAGGGGCCATAAGTAAGAATTCTTACATGGTAGGATATGAAGAGCTAAATACAGATTTGTGGTTCATTCATAGATCTTAGCTTTGTCTCAGTGAGCTAGAAAGTACTATAAAGTATAGTCTGTCAAGGGGGAGAGGGGTCTTCCTGAAAGTAAGGAGGGCTTAAAAATCTATTCCAAATGTTACCACAGTTTTGCCAACATTTAATTTCAAGACCTTAGAAGAATTATTTAAGTTGTCTCTCTTGAGTTGTTCCTGCTATAATCTGGGAAGTCAGGACATATGATTTTTACACATCTCAGATATTTGAGACTTATGAAGTAAAAGTTAATATTTATAAAAAGGGTACCATGAGCTTATAAAATATTATTATTATTATTATTGTAGATAGCCAATGGGTGGTTTTGATTATGGAAATATTTGTGAACAGTGTAATTTCCTTTTGTACGGATACAAAGGTATGGACAGTTTTTATGAAGGAACTCTTGCTTCTCTAGTAATAACTCTGGTGAGGTTTTATATCAGCTCTGACTGAAGGGGGAAAAGTATTTCCAGGTCGTGCATTGACAGCTTGCCTAAAATTACCTGCTTTACTTGAAGTGCCCTTAAAGCTTGACAAGAAGGAGCTCTGTGACACAGAGTCCCTCTGGCCATCTTTGGTTGCACCCTTTCTCACTAGGCAAGATGTTCAAAGGACTAAGGGAATTGACTACTCTGAAGTAATCACCTTCTTGAAAGCACACCGGCTCCTTAACACACAAGAATCTCCTTCTTGACTGGTCCTGAATCCACTTTTAGGGCCTGAGAGGGCTCATACGAGGCCTTATCTTTTGAAAGCAGAGCACAGTGCTTCTAGGTTTCCTCCTAGGTCCTAGGGAGGTGGCCAAGGGGAGGCTATTTGAGAGAGGATGAGGGGAGAGCTTGGCAGGCCCTTCAGCTTGCATGTAAGGCACTTTGGTGAGCAACAAGCTGGGTTGGGTTCAGGAAAAGAAGCAGGAAGATGGAAGATCAGGACTTGAAGACTGGACCGTGGCTGCACCCTACTCCAGGCCTAACCTTAAAAGATTTCCTAAAAGGCTACATTTGATCTGGAATTCTGGGTGTTGTTTTGGTATATTTTCAAGGATAGGGAGGACAGAGTATATCTATCAGGTTGTTTGCTGATTTATAATTAAAAAATAAATAAATTTAAACCTATGGTATGAGTGCCTTTATTTCAATTCTTGCTCCAGGGCCTGTAATTTGGGGTCTATCCTGAAATGTCTCACAGTGGTTTCAGGTGAGAACTTTTTATATCTGTCCGTTGATGTCCACAATTAAGAACCCTGGAATTCAGTGGACTTTATTATAGATAGTATATTCTCTGTCAATTTCAAATCCTATTAACTGATATTATCCTTCCTTCCCAAATCATCTTTTAATTAGTTGCCATGTTTTTAAAATTCCTTGATGATTTTAAGAAACTATATATGGAAATCACATAACTTAGCTTGGGCTGGGATTTAGCTCAGTTGGTAGAGTGCTGAGCTGCAGTCTCTGAGGTCCCGAGTTCTATTCCCAGCACCACAAAATGGGAGAAAGACGTGGCAACCCACTCCCAAGGCAATCCCGATACAGTCAGCCATTGAAAACCCTATGAGGGTCGCTATGAGTTGGACTTGACTTGATGGCACCTAACAACAACTTAGCTTAAATAATTACTCAAAGGCACTTGTGTAATGTAGCATTTAAAAAGTTTCCCTGTGTGTTCTAGGAATGTTTTTAGATGTATAATACCAAAAAGAGGAACAGCAAAACTTTTCTTTATTCTGTGATTTGCTCCACTTACATGTTTTCCTCATGTTTATATTACATTCACAATTCTATGTAACATGGTTCTGAGCATGTATTACTTTACTTGAGGAGATGTGAACCAAACAAGAAAGAGATTTAAGAATTTGAACGAAGGCAAAAAATAGGAGCTGGTTTGTCATGGTTAATTGCATTATTTGCAGACCATATATACTGCGGACTCCAGAGTTAGTCACTATGTGACCCTCAAAAGCACAGCTTCTATCACTCATAGAATCAAAACTTGGTCCAGCATCTTATTTTACAGGTGCATGGGGTATCGTTTCTAAGTGTGGCATAGATCTTGCAACTGATTTATAAAATACTACTTCATATTTGAGAAGCTATCAATTTTATACTACTTTCTCCTCTCTAATTATTATTTAAGTTGCCAAAGTTGTACATCACCTTTGAATTTTAACTTCAGTGTGGCTGATAGGATTCGGTTTTGTTTTATTTGAATAGTTAAGTGGTAAAGATGGAGTGTTTGGGTATGATTTAAAAGAAAAAAGTAACAGTGTAACGAGGGCCTTTGAAAAATTAATCTGTGAATATCAAAATGTATTGTACTGGCTACAAAGCTCCACTATAATATTGACACCTCTATATATGTCTTACATTGCAATCAACAAGTATGATCTCTAGATAACTTGTGGCCTTAGTATGTTCATCCTTGCAGGGAGCATATTAAATAACCTTTTAAGAAGTCTGATGCATTTTTTCAGTGAATCCCTACTTTTTTCCTTTACCTATTGGTGCTGACCAAGTAGCACATTAGGAAATATTTTATAAGTAGTTTGAAAATGAAAGAAAAACATTTTTTAAGTCATTTGATCCAGCATCAATGATCCAAAGGTTATCCTTTCTGAAGGCCGCCAGGACTCTTTATTACTTAATTCAATGTACCATAAATGCTGTGACAATAAAAGATGGCTTGAAAGGGAAAAGACAGCATGATTGTGCTCTAATAAGGGCTGACATTAATTATGATGTGGGAAATGGAAGGTCTATTAGTTATAACTATAATTACAGGAATGCAATTTCAGCTGCCGAATATTTAAGACAAGAAATTCAAAATATTATGTTAGTTGAGTAGTAACTTTTATTCAGGAGATAAGAAAAACAATGTGGATCAGAAGAGAGAGAGAGGAGATAAGAAATAGACATTTAAGAAGCCAGTTTGAGGTCAGGCGCAGTGGCTCATACCTATAATCCCAGCAATTCCAGAGGTGGGACTGCAAGTACATCCCAGTGGTAGAGCACCTGAAAAGTACTTAGAAGGGACTGGAGTCAACCCCCAAGTACCACACACACACACACACAAAGGCCAGTTTGATGAACCAATACGGTAGAATGGGATCATGATGGTGTTGTATGTATTAGATGATGATGTATTGTATTAGAAAGTCCAATGTAGTATGTCTACTATTGTCATTTTCCTTCTCCTCTAGTGCTGCATAAAGTAGTACACAGATTTTTGCTAGTTGATTGGCTTTCCCAAATCCAGCACGATTTTTTATTTCTTGCTGTATAGCCAAGTGACCACATAAAACTATTTAAATATATATTGGATGCTTCTAGACTCCCTTATGCAGAATCCCATTTTCATAGACTCATGGCTGTTTGACTATTTTCATACCCATATATGTTATTTTGCAGGTTTAGAATGCCAATGAGGCAGATATGGTAGATGTTTATAACAATATATTTTATTAGGGTTATATGTGTTGCTTAGTTAGTATTGTGTTCTATTTTATTTTACTTTTGATAATTTAAGATAGTTTTTTTTTCTTGAGCTGCAGGCACATGAAACTAAAAAATTGACTTGAGAAAATATCAACAGACAAGGTTCACATACTTTGGAGAATAATTTTACTCTCAGGAATTTATCTTGTGAAATAGTGTGAGATATCCAATGAATGCTTTAGAGAGAGTGTGTGAAATGTTATAAATATAGAATATGTGAGTAGCACAGCAAAAGAAATATTAGGCAGACATGAAAAGTCAAATTTTTAAAGAACTTTTTTTTTCTTCTGACTTAAAGGATTAAATTCAAGGCCTTGTGCATATTAGGCAAGTACTCCACCATTGAGCCATATTCTCAGCCACTATTTACTTATTTATTTTTATTTTGAGGCTGAGTCTACTTAGTTGTACAGACCCCCTACTCAGTTTCTGGGATCACATGCATGTGCCATAGTGCGTGGCTTAAAATAATATTTAGTGTAATGAGATTACCATTGTTGTTGTTAGTTGCTGTAGCATTGCATCTGACTTATAGGAACCCTCATAGGGTTTTCAATGGTTGATTGTTTCAGGATTGCTTTGGGAGTGGATTACCACATCTTTCTCCTGTTTTTGTGCTACTGGGGATCGAACCTGGGTCTTCAGAGAGTGTGTAGTAGCACTCTACCATCTGACCATCTGAGCTAAACTCTATCCCCAAATGAGATTACTAAATGAAAAAGAAAAGAAACACACTGTGTAAGGCATGACTCATGCCAACAAGACATAAACAAAAATTCTGGCTGTTGATGTTATTGATGATGTCTATTTTGTCTATGAGGTATTTTTTCTCACTTCCTTTTTTTTTTTTCCCCCCAGTTCTGGGGGTTGAACCTAGGGCCGCAAGCACTCCAGTACTGAGCCGCATCCTCAACCACCTTTTAAGTTTTTTCCAAACAAAAAAAAATTTTGAGATAAGGTCTTGCTAAATTGCGAATGCTACCTCTTGCCTCAAGCCTGTGATCCTCGGGCCTCAGCCCCTTGATTAGCTGGGATTACAGGCATGCACCACAGTGCCCTGTTTTCTTAACCAGAATAAGTATTATTTTTAAAAACATCACCCCATTTAAAGTGGAAGAAGGGGAATGTCCAAATTCATCACATCATTCCTGTAAGTGAAAAGAATGCTAAATAAACAGATGGCATCATAGTCTCCTATGTTGCAAGCCTAAATGACTTTCTATTAGTCTGTGTCCAAGACTGCTTTGGTAGATGAAGGGACAATTAACATGCTACTTGGTGGGATTCATGTTCACCTGCCCCCAATGCTTGCTATTCCAGCATTAGAACTGAGTTCTTTTATACTTTGGAGTATATTAAAAATCTTAATGTAGGACTTTGTTGAGGGGTAATACATTAATATGGTGTTTTTAGCCCTTGAAGCTTATTCTGTTATTCTAATTAGTTTAAAAGATGCTTTTCAGCTATGTGGTGGAGCAGGTTAATCAAAGAATTGGGAATGAAGAGGGGAAAAGAAAAACTTTCAGAGCAAGTTTACTGAAATAAGAAAATGAGGGGAAGTGTTGGGTACGTGGAGCAAAAGCAGAAGTAGAGGGCAGAAGAAAGCCTGATGTGTTCACAAAAGAAAATATTTTTGCATTTTTTAAATTGTGTTTTTTTAGGGTCCCTCCTGCTGCTCCTGATGAGGCATTCTTTCAATATGGAGGAATGTAATATAAGTCTGGTGGCAAGTGTTGTTAGTACTGCTTTAAACAGGAAAATTGCCTCAAGTGGATGTTCAATAGAATTATAAGTTTTTGTACTGATGGAAGCTCTTGAACATCACCTATTTCACATTCCTTCTCCAGACCCAACTTAACAGATGAGGGAGGCTCTTCAAAGTTAAGTAACTTATCATCATTTACAGAGATAACCTCTGAATCAGCCAAAACCCACTAAGATTTGACCTTCTAATTCTTAGTTTAGTGCACAGTTCATGGTCCGTCTTTCTGTGTACTTGTTCAGAATAGAGGGAAACACTTCACAGTGCATTGCATATATTATATACCACTTGCCTTAATGTAGGTTGAGTAGTTTTGTATGGCTTTTAAAGGCTCTGTACATGATCCAGGGGATAAGACCATCCACATTAAGATTTGAAAGTGGTGCTTTCCTTATTTAGGGGAATAGCATATTTCCCATTAGCTGGTGCCCAGGTTTACCATAGCTATTTATTGCTGTGAGATCAGAAAATAATAAGACATAAAATGCTATAAATGGTTAAGATATGGTCTATTTTCTTTTAAATAATATACTACAAATACTTTTAAGAATTGAGATTATCAAAGAAGTGGCTTTTTATTATAATAGTCATTTTGTAAAATGCTGAAGTGAATTAGAAGAAAACATGGCAAATTAATGACCCACCTAGCTTCAGATTCTGTGTATGAGCTTTCTGACTGGACTTCACTCTTTTATTTTAATACCCTTGATAACTTTGCTTACAATTTAACAAGAACAATGGGTTTCAAACTTTTGTCAGCTGAATCTGCTTTCCACAAGTAAGCTTATGAGGTGCTACAGGATCTAAAACAGATGTAAGGAAAACTGTTTTAGAAGAATAATGTGTGCCTTTTTTCATCTTTCATTTTAAATCCATCCGTTATTCAGCATTAGTAATGCCTCACTCCCAAGTTCCCCATATGCTCTATCACCTTAGGGCTTTGACAAAGTCTAATGGAAAAACTTTTATATTTAAAGAATTTTTTTCTTCCTAAAAATTATGTGCAGTCTCGCGCAGTGGCGCATGCCTATAATCCCAGCGACTTGTGAGGCGGAGGCAGGAGGATCGCAAGTTCTAGACCAGAGGCAGTCTGTGTAATTTAGTGAGACCTTGTCTCAAAAAATAAAACATAATGGGCTGAGGGTGCAGCTCAGTAGTATACCACTTGCAAAGTATGCAAGCGTGAGGCCCTGGGTTCATCCTCCAGTACCACCAAAATTAAAAAAAAAAAAAAAAAAAAAGAAAAATCATGTGTAGGCACAGAAATGATAAATCACCCCCCCCCCAAATATATGCCTAATGTTAAATATGTTAAAACTGGAATATGTTTAACTTTCATCAGTCAGAGCTGACAGATATACCCAGTGTTCCCATGAGCCCACG
The DNA here is from genome assembly GCA_007922755.1 of Pedetes capensis. Taxonomy (NCBI): domain Eukaryota; kingdom Metazoa; phylum Chordata; class Mammalia; order Rodentia; family Pedetidae; genus Pedetes; species Pedetes capensis. Next base: position 42,463 of record VMDO01014013.1, on the reverse strand, counting down.
CTGGCAATTTAATGAAGAGGTTTAAAACTCTTAGATTTTAGAAATGGTAAGAGAGGAAGATTCTGAAGTTGTAAATACTATTTTGTGTTTTGCTGCATTGGTGGATATTTATCCTTATCACGTAGTAAGAAAAGTAGTCAAATTAGTCCTAATGCTGCCCCTAGTAAGCATTGCTTGGGCATCCATTTGCTTGGTTTATAACAGGGTTTTAAAGTGAAATTTATAGCCAGGCCCTGTGGCACATGCCTGCAATCCCAGCAAATCGAAACACTGAGGCAGGAGGATTGCAAGTTCAAGGCCAGAGGCAGCCTCCAATACTTAGCAAAAACATGTATCAAAACAAAAAGTACAAAAGGGCCTGAAATTGAGGCTCAGTAGTGGAGCATTTGCCTAGCATGTGGGAAGCCCTGGGTTCAGCCCTCTAGTACTTGGAAAAACAAGAGTGAAACCTACAGGGTGAAATCATTGTGTAATACAGCAGGAACAAAATGATTATTTTATGCAATGGTATAGAAATATAAATAGAGAGTACTTTAGGTATTTGGAGATGATTTATCAGAGCCTCAATCCACTGACTAAACTTGAAAAGCACTGAGGAAAAAATAACAAAATTCAGAATACCAGGTAATTTATCTTTAAGTTATTGCTCTTGCATTTGTAACCTCTTAATACAGCATTATCTCAGTAATTCTGTCATCAGTTATGTTTGTTAACTTTTCTTGTTGCTGTGACAGAATGCCTGACAGAACAATTTGAAAAGAGGAAGGATTCATTTGGCTCACTGTTTCAGAGGTTTCAGTCCATTCTCCCTGGCTTTATTGATTCTGGGCACATGGTGAGGCAAAACTTCATGGCAGTTGGAGTATGTGGAGGAGGAGGTTGTTCACTTCACAGTGGACCAGAAGCAGTGAGAGAGGAGGGAATCAGGGACCAGATATAATCTTCAAAGACATGCCTCCCATGACCTACTTCCTCCAGGTAGGTCCTACCTTCTGGAGTTTCCACTACTCCCAAAGTAATACTACCATTTGGGGACTAAGCCTTCAACACATGAACCTGTGAGGGACATTTCATACTCAACCCATAACATCAAACTATATTACTTTAAAAAAATAGCTTTTACTTACAGGAGCTATATATTCTAGGGAAATCGACTTCATACATGTTTCCTAATAAATTCCCTTTATATCTTTTCTGAACAGTTAGAACACACATAAAAACAAAAATGTTGTCCAGAATGCAGTGATTCCTAAAGAAATTTGTTGAAAAATGCTAATAGGGCCAGGTGGGACAAAAGAATTAGAAAGGAAAGGAAATGGATATTAACTTTGAATATTACAGGCCATCATATTTTGTCAGGCTTCATTATTTCCAAAATAGGTGGCCCAAGATCCATAGTTTCAGCCTCCTGAAAATTCACATGTCATTTATAATTCTGTGATTTCATATGGAAGAAATTATTTTTCCTAGTTTAGTTATTTTTTAGATTGGATCACAGTTTGGATTATTTAGATATCTAAAGTAGACAAAAAAGCAGAGTATGTCTCTGCTCAAATTCCTTAAGAAGGATGGGAGAATCCCCAGGTTTTTTCCAATGCATGTCTTCTCTTTTGAGCAGCCACAAGCCTATCACAAGAACTGCTTCTCCTTTATAGATAAATGAGAAGGCCTAAAATGAGAACATTGGGCTGGGATTTAGCTCAGTGGGTAGAGCGCTGCGTTGCAGTCTCTGAGGCCCCGAGTTCAATTCCCAGCACTGCAAAAATGGGAGAAGGGCCTGGCAATCCACTCCCAAGGCAATCCTGAAGCACTCAGCCATTGAAAACCCTATGAGGGTCGCTATGAGTCGGATACTGACTTGACGGCACCTAACAACAACAACAAAATGAGAACAAAATACAATATCCTGATCTCTTTAACACCTAAAAACCTGGCAGATGTTCCTCAGGGTATGATGGGATTATGTTCTGATAAACCCTCCCAAAATTGAAAATATAAGTTGAAAATGCATTTAATCTACCTCACTTACCACACGTCAGAGCTTAAAAATAGTACACTGTGGAGTAAAAGTTGTTTATTCTTGTGATTGTGTGGCTGACTAGGAGCTGTGGCACACTGCCACTGCCCAGTGTCAAAAGAGAGTATCATACTACATCAAACCTAAGAAATGACCAAAAGTCAGAGTACAGTTCCTAATAAATCCATATTCTCATTCGATCATAAAATTGAATCATAGTAAGTCAGAGACTGTCTGTGTATCAGGATAGATATTGCACTTATTTCTCCAATCACTCTATCACAGATTTTTAGATCCATCTTCTAATAATTATTACGTTGTATTCCATAGCTTATGTGAGTCAGATTTTAAATGTTATGAATAATGGAATATATGTAGCATATCAAAATGTTTTAAATATAAATATTACATTTCAAAATATTCAGATTCATTTCATCATTTTACTTATGTATCTGTGAACCACCTTAGAAGGTAATTCTTTTTTATTTCTTTTTTTAAGTTTTTTATTAGTATATATTAATTGCTCAAAAGAATGGATTTCTTGACACTATTATACATGCATATAATGTACTTTGATCATATTTACCCCACTCTTTTGTTTCCTCTTCCCCTTCCTGCCAGTCCCCTTCCTCTTCCTACATAGTTCCCCTTCTATTTTCTTATCTTTTTTAGTTTAATTTACTTATTCATTTACTTTATAAGAAGTATTTCTTTTCTTTTTTTTTCTTTTTTCTTTTCCCTAAAAGGTAATTCTTAAGAGAAAACTGAAGGCTTTGTTTATTTGTTTGTTTGTTTGTTTTTCTGCAGTACTGGAGAGTTGAACCCAGGGCTTCAAGTATGTTAGGCAAGTTCCTCACCACTGAGTGGCACTCTTAGCCCCTTCTTATTTTTCATTTTGAGACAGGATCTTGCTAAGTTGCAGGGGCCATTTCTGGGCTGGAATTTGTGATCCTTCTGCCTTAGCCTCAGGATTACAGACATGTGCCACCATACCAGGCCTAAGTGTCATTGATTTTCCTGACGAGATAGGTGTTTCTGATTCAGTAACTGTTGTTAGATGCTGTCAAGTTGCATCAAACTCATAGCAACCCTATGTACAAAAGAATTAAACACTCCCTGACACTGTGCCATGCCTGGCATTATGTCAGTGCTTCTCTGCTATCCATAGGGTTTTCAATGGCTGATTATTTGTGAGATCGTTTCAGGAGTGGGCTGCCAGGTCCTTCTCCCATTTTTACAGTGCTGAGGATCAAACCCAGGGCTTCATGCTCCCAGAGCAAGTGCTCTACCAATTGAGCTAAGCCCCAGATGCTTGATTCAGACACTAGTCTAGTCTATGTTTATGGTAGCAAGATAGAACATGCTAGGGTTTCTTCCTTTATGCCATTTCTAGTCACAGTGAGACAATCACACCCACTGGACACAACCAGAAATATCATAGATGTGCCATAAATATATTGGGAAATTAATTAAATCTGAGAAGAGATTTTGATGTTTTAGACTGCAAAGATCAAACTACTCTTCCGCCCCCTCCCCCTTCCCCTCCTTTTTCCCCACCCCCACCTCTCCCCTCCTGTCTCATCTTCCCCCTCCTCTCCCTTCCTACTCCCCGTTTCTCTCCCCTCCTCCCCTTTTCTCCTCTCCTCCTCCGTCCTTCCCCTCTCCTCTTCCTCCTTTTCCTCCTCTCCCTTCTTTGCTGCATTCCTGAGAGTTGAACCCAGGACCTCCCACATGCTAGGCAAGTGCTCTACCACTGAGCTGCACCCCCTAGCCCATTTATTATATTCTGAGAGAGTCTTGCTAAATTGCTGAGGCTGCCTCTGGTCATGAACTCATGATCTTCCTAACTCAGCTTCTCAAATTGCTGGGATTATAGGATGCACTAAGGCTCCTGGCTCTAGTATTTCTTAAATATTTGAAGAGAGTGTGTTACGAATTAATAATTCAGTGTCACTAATAAAACAAATAAAAAAATTCAATGTATGTTCACTCTTCAATATTTTTGTTCTATTTCATTTTCCTTCTGGGTAGTGAATTATGCATCATTTACTTACCTACTTTTATCAAATATTTCAATTTTGAGCTCCAAGTTATGGGCATGACTTAATTCTCTACCATTTTATTTGTCAGATATTAGAAGTGAAGTATTACATTGTCATAATGCCATAGTATGCAAATCCTTCTCAGGTTTAAAACCAAAGACTAGGCTGCTTGTATTTTTCTCCTCTTCCCTTTTATTGGCATAGATGATTGCTTAGGCATGTACACAGGAAACTGGTGACTGCAACTGTTTTCCCACATGGGTTCAGTTCACTGGAAGACAGAAGTGTTTTCTTCTTTCCAGGGTCAAGACCTAAGTTACAGAGATCTGATAAAACCCTTGCATATGTATGCCATTCACTTTAGGACTGACTCTTCACAAGTCATTCCCATAATTGCTTGTAGGTAACCTTTCCTCCCTAAAAACTGTATTTATAAGCATTGCCATTTTTGCTAGTTTCCACTGCAGTGATGATTATGGATCCAAGAACTTTGGCTTTTTGTATGTGATATGTTACACTCCCAAAGGCTAAATTTTGGCCCTATGCCATTACAAAGCATCATTTGATGAAGGCCATATTTTTTTTTCCTGCAACATGGCACCTCATTTTTTCTCTCCTAACTCTAAAACTATTGCTTAAAGAAATTCAAGTGGAGAATCTCTTGGGAATTTTAAAGAATGAGCTATTAGTCCTTCAGAAAGTATTAACATCCTATTGGTTGTAGCATCCAAAGATAATTTTCTTTTACTCAACCAGTGATTTGTAGACTAGTGTTTCAATTGTAAAGAGTGACAGTGATGTCTTTGTAGTTGACTTTATTATTATAATAGAAGTCATGGATTGGCCTCACAATTTGACTTTGGTTTTTATTACTGAGTGTATCTCATATGTTTTTCCCTCATTTGTTCCTGAGTTAAAATAGCAAATCTCCCAAACTAGTAGTTAGGTCCACTGTATCAGTTTTTCTCGAAATGCTTCAATATGCTCTAAATCTACAGTTACAGTAAGTGGCATTGGCGAGTGATTTGATTTGAGAATTGAGACTGCAGTCTGGATTTACTCTGTATGCATTAATACAGGTCAAATGGACAGGGACTGCATTTTAAATCTGTAATGGAAGGCTGAAGCCTGTCTTAAACCAATCATATCAGTTTTACCCATGACTGATTGATCCCTAGGGGCAGAGCCCTGTAAGCATTTCTCTTACATGAATGGACTCGATAGAGCCAGAAGTTTCATTCATAAAATGGAGACTGAAAGGAAACACACACACACATGCACAAGCGTGCACACACACAGCCTCACTCTCTGGAATGTCCATTTATGCAGAGCTGAAGGGTGTAGTGTTCCATCAGCTGCTGCTTTTGCCAGTTGACTGGAAGTAATGATTAATGCTCATTGGTCCTGCTTGCATGTAACCCGACACTATTTATGGCTTTGCAATGTTCCTAATGTATGGTGAATGGGAATACAACATTCTCAAATCAGAAACATAAACAGGAACTGGTGGGTCTGAATTCCATTCAAATATGTCATTTCAGCCCCACTGTGTTTGTCTAAGTTGAATTTTACAGGCAGGAAAGGGGGAAGGGAAGGATAATCTGCTTGTTAGTTGCACTAGCTTGGAAAAAAGGAATTAGAAGGGAGTAGGGATATACTTTTATAGTACATAATTCATAGTTTCTTTTCAAACTAAACAACCAGAACTCTTAGGACTAGCGTTGCTTACTGCTAGACCATAAAATGAACATATAACTCTTTTTATAAGTGGACTGAGATGTGAAATTAAATGAGACAAGTCAAAGACTGTTTGGATATCTCTGCATGCATTTGATGAATATGAAAAAGACAGGGAAGAAAATATAATTTATTTTTTTAAAGTATGTGTTTGAGTATATGTTTTTAGGTTTAGAATGTTGTTAAAATTTTTTGTACTTCAAGGATTTCTACACTTAACTTTCATAGGTAAGAGGAAGAGAGTTATTTTGTTTCATAAAATGTTTTTTTATCTAGGACTTGAATAACTTAAAATAATTTCCAAGCCATTTTTGTCAGGTTAAATAGATGTTTATTGTTTTCATTGTTTGTGTGTGTGTGTGTTTGTGTGTGTGTGTGTGTGTGTGTGTGTGTGTGTGTGAAGTTTCCATTTAATTGCTTCTAATATAGTCTGGAAAATTTTACAAGAATAAGTAATTCAAAGATAAATATGAAAAGAATCAAAAAACAAAACAGAACTGAAAAATGGCAATCATGAATTATCGTGACTTAACTGTTCTCTTTATCCTTGAAAGGTGTTTTTGAAGTCTTCATTCTGATCACTCTTCAGTTTATTGTTTCATCTGTATAATCTTTTTAAATTTATTCTTAACATTAGAAAATAAAACCACTCTGTATGACATTGGAAATATACTAAATCCTGGGTGTAACATCTATTGCTATTTGTGTCATATGGAACGTGCTTTGTAACATCTTTTGTCAGTTCCTTATTTATAAAGAGGGGAAAATAAGTCCCTTTTTGTGTTTTTGTAAGGATTAAATATGGTTATGTTTTTGCAAATTTCCTAATATAGTGTCTGGCATGTATTAGAGGTCCAGACAATAATAAAGGACTTTTGTTGGCATGGTTTTATCTTGAGTTCTACAAATTTCTTCAAAGACTACTAGTCCTTTAATACAATGCTATTACTTCCAATAACTAAAAACACATTATTTAGGGCTAGAGGATAAGATAAAATAAGAGAGAGTCTTATACTAAATCAATTATATTGTGTAAGTCCAGTAAGAAACTGTACTGTTACACTGTTTCTGACATGAAGAAATAGTAATGCTGAACTTCTTACTAGTATTATTCACGTCCAAAGCAAGTTAAACAAATTATCTGAAGATTGTAGTGATCCAAAATGAGAGAAACCAAGAGGACAGAGCTATACATGATGTGTTCATTTCAAATAGTGTAGATTTCAGCAGGGGCCAATTCAGGATTTAACTATTGTTACATAAGTGCTTAGATTCAAAGTCATGATTAGCTTTGTGTTTATAAGTGCTTAATGTTAAGCTACAATGTTTAAGCCATCAGTTTGGTTATAACACGTTTCATAAAAGTGTGTGATATTCAATAGTAAATTGTATTGAGAGATTACTGGACCTCCACAGTTTTAATAGTCCTCCACTTTGGAATTTTGTTTTGGTCCATGGCAGCAGCTAATAGTATCTATTGACATATTTTCTTTTAACCCTCTACTAACCGTCAGAGTATGGTAATACATAATAAATACTCAAAGTCACAATTATGCTTGTGTTTCTTGTCACTTCATTTTAAACTCCAGCTTAATGGTATTGTCATGGGCTTGTAAAACCTGTAAAATCTTGAGTCTACTAAATCATAGAAGCTAATCCTGTTTGAGTCTGCTTATTTTTTGTGTTCATGATACTATTCAGAAAACTTCCAGATGCTAGCAAGAAAAATTTATGATTTCATAGGTAAAATGACATAGTTTGACATTGTACAGCCTTTATATTTCAAAAATATAAATTCACTTAGTTGCATTAGTTTTTTCTTCCTTTTCTTTCTTCCTTAGATTTTGCCAACACTGTGATAGGTATATAAAGATTGATAAAATTATTTCCCTGCCACTAAAGTCTATCAGTAATACATTTAATATATCTAGCCTTGGGTGGAATAAATTTCTCTGTAGATTATATATTATTTATATTCACATTTTGCCTGCAGCAGTAGCCCTGTGGCATCCGATCCCATCAGATCTCGGAAGCTAAGCAGGGTCGGGCCTGGTTAATACCTGGATGGGAGACCGCCTGGGAACACCAGATGCTGTAGGCCTGGGAGAAGGACCTGGCAAACCCCTCCCAAAAATCAATCTGCCATTGAAAACCCTATGAACAGCAGAGAAGCACTGACAATAGTGTTTCACCTGTTGTACAGAGGGTTGCTATGAGTCGGATACCGACTCCACAGCACCTAACAACAACAACAACAACATATTCACAGTTTACTGAAAGGTCTGAAGAGAAAGATCCCACTTAAGTGTGAATGTTGTTGTTGTTGTTAGGTGCCGTTGAGTTGGTATCCGACTCATAGCGACCCTCATAGGGTTTTCAATGGCTGACTGTTTTTCGGGATTGCCTTGGGAGTGGGTTGCCAGGCCCTTCTCCCATTTTTGCGGTGCTGGGAATTGAACTCGGGACCTCGGCGACTGCAGCGCAGCGCTCTACCAACTGAGCCAAATCCCAGCCCAAGACTTAACCATTATCTACTATTTTCCTTCCTTCTTCATGGAGGTTCAATAACTAAGAGGTTATGTTCAGAGTCTTGTGACTGACAACAAATAAGTCTTACAAAACTCGACTATGTTACTTTCATGTTTGTTTTCTTTTTCACATGAATTTAGACATACTAGTTGTTGTTAGGTACCTTCCTGTTGTGTCTGACTCATAGCAACCTTCATAGGATTTTCAATGGGTGATTGCTTCGGCATTGCTTCAGGAGTGGATTGCAACATCCTTCTCCCATAGACATACTAGTACTGGGACTTACTTGGAAGTTAATAACTTTTAGATTTGTTCTCTAACAAAAAGAAATTATAGATGTAACAAATTCCTTCCCATTAGCTTCCCTTTTAGGAATCTATAAAATAATTATTTTTATTGACTATACCAAATATATTCATATATCAAATTTTAGAGCAGAGTAAAAAGGTAACATGGGTGGCACACACCTGTAATCCCAGCAACTCAGGAGGCAAAGGCAGGAGGATCGCAAGTTCAAGACCAGAGGCAGTTTTTGTAATTTAGTGAAACCCTGTCTCAAAAAGTAAAATAATGGGCTGGGGGTGCAGGTGAGTGGTACAGCACTTGCAAAGCATGCAAGCAGGAGGCCATGGGTTCAACCCCAAGTTTTGAAAAAAAAAAAAAGGTAACATGAATGTTTCTGTAATTTGCATTTAAACACCTTCATAAAGTTTGTGTTATTTATGTACTCAGGAAATGAGAAGAAACAAACAAACCAGTAGAATACAATGTTGAAGTGAGAAGAAACATTAACAGGGTAATGTCAGAACTTTAATCTTTCTTGAATTAGATTGGTGCCATTAGTTCTTAGTACATCTCAGTATTTCTTCAGATAATAGATATGCTTTTTTAAAAAGCTTGTTGAGTAATCAAAACATTGTTGAAACTCCTTGGTATTTAGCATACACACCCAAAAACACATGTCTTTTAAACAAGTATGTGATAATTCCAGAAAACATTTCCTCCCACCATTAATATATAATGAGCAAGTTTATATGGACTTGATTTTGTCACATCACCTCACAAAGAGTTAGTTGGGTGTACAATTGATCCTTCTTTGTGTTGTACAATTAAATCAAAGCAAAATCAAGTTAGACTATGGGATTAAACTGACTTCTATTTTATTGGGATTTCTCATTTACTCTAAGATATGTGAAAGCTTATTTGAGTTATATAGTAATTATTCCTACAGGAATTTTATAAGCATCAAATGACAGAGACTTTTTTTTTTCACTTGTTCAGAGTTTATAGTATGAAGTAATTCCAGGTTTGCACACTATTTGATATCAAAGCGATTTCAACAACCTCTGCAGAAATGTCATAGACAATGTGGGAGATGTTTTCTCTCTGCTTGTACCTAATGCAGTTTTCAGAAACTTAGGCAAATGATGCCTGAAAAGGAAATTTTCATTCTATTTTCATTCTGTACAACCGGGCAGCAAATATGCAAATTAGATGAATGCCTAGCAATATTACATGTGCAAATTCAAAACGGCACTTTGTGGTCAAACCTTTGGTAAATCTTCCCAAATCAGTATTATGTTTCCTAGCACAGCTTTAAAAACTCAAGTCAAGAAAAAGAGAAAACAATTTTCTTTTTTTTTTTTAATTAATTTCTTACCCTCATGTCTTTATTTGAAGAGGACTTTACTAATGTTACTAAAGGTGAATGCTAATCAAATTGGATAGTTTGGCGTGTTGTTATTATTAGGTGCCCTTGAGTTGTGTCTGACTCATAGTGACCCTCATAGGGTTTTCAATGGCTGATTGCCTTGAGAATGGATTGCCAGATCCTTCTCCCATTTTTATGGTGCTGGGAATTGAACCCAGGACCTGAGAGACTGCAGAGCTGCACTCTACCAACTGAGCTTAATCCCAGACCCTTGTTTGGAGTGTTAGTCTATTTTAATCTTTAATTCTACCTACCTTCACCAGTGCATTAAAATGACAGCATTGCTTTGCTACTTGGAATTTTTGCAGTATATTAGATCAACTTTCATCAGCATAAACCCATCTGTAACAAATTTTATGCAGCTTAATTTCTGCAACCTGATTTGGTCAGTGCTAATATCATGTTATAGAGCACTTTGATCCATAAGTTTGTAAGTAAATAAAAATCCTTTGTTCTAAATTTAATTTATATAATTCAATTTATACACTAAATTTAAAACTTTTAAAGCTAATGTTATTTAGGGGTAATCAAGGGGTAATACTGTAGCTCAAAATATGTACCCTCAAATATTTAAAAATGTCTAATGGAGATTCTGGCTTAAATCTTATAAATCATGAATTTATAATGAATGTTAAATATGTATGTTTTAAGTATCATGTATTAATAGATTTGGGAAGAACATGCCAGAATAAATATAATAATATGCAGAAAATCAGTCAACTCATGTTATTTATGAATAGTGCATTGAGATACACAGGTAACTTATTTAGATAATTATTCCTAGTTTTAAATTCTGTGGTTCACTCTGTCTAGGAAAGTGCTCAGACAAAGGCTTTAACAATGAGCTGCACCCTGAGCCCAATAATCTGTTAAATGCTTGTGAGAGTCACTCAAAAACAGATTCTGTTATCAATAATGTTGTTGTTGTTAGGTGCCATTGAGTCGGTATCTGACTCACAGCAACCCTATGTACAACAGACAGAACACTATATGAGTGACTCTCTGCTATTCATAGGGTTTTCAAGATCGATTTTTGGCAGGGGGTTGCTGGGTGCTCCCATTATCAATAATAAGTACCATATATTAAATTTTTACTGTGTACAGGTTCTGTGAGAAATGTTGCACATGACTTACCTCATATGGTCTTCCTTAATGGTCCTTTCAAGGATATCAATATTATTCCCATTTTATAGGTAGAAGGTTGAGAATTAGAGATGTTAGATAACTAATAACTTGTCATACTCACATCAAATATCAGGTTTGATATCCAAAATCAGGTCTATTAGATAACCAAGTGTTTGTTTATAATCACTATCTTATACTAGTGACCTTAAAATTATAATCCAGGGGTATTTAATAGGAAAATGTAAATATGCTGTTGTCTTAACTATTTATTTATTTATTTATTTATTTATTTATTTATTTATTTTGTGGTTGGGAGCTGGGGGTGGAGGTGAACCCAGGGCCTCACGCACACTTTGCAAACACTCTACCACTGAGCTGCACCCAGCCCATTTTTTACTTTTCGTCTCCAGATAGGATCTTGTTAAATTATGCAACCTGTCTCTGGTCTCAGACTTGATATCCTCCTGCCTCTGCCTCCTCACTCAGTGGAATTACAAGTGTGCACCACAGCTCTCAGCTTCATCTTAACTTTTTTGAAATAGTTTAAGCTACAAGTTATTGTTGCTGAATTTTGTAAGTTTTACTGCATGTAAACAGGCAAGTGAATACATACAAAATGCCTCCATTCCCTGTCAAAAAATATTTACCTTTGAAGTCTGCGCTTAGCTAGTTTGGATCTTAGTTGAGCATTTAGTAAAAGTTAAAATGTAATGCCAAACTTCATCAGTTGGATTTTTTATTAGATAAGGTAGAAATGAAAGCAGCAGGCAATTTAATTAGCAGTAATTTTTCTGGGCAAGTCATTACTTTGATGAACTTCAGAGCAATGTTTATGGCTCCTAATTAACCATGTTAGTCATTTGATTGAATAATCACTTTGGAAATGTTTCTACAATTTGATTAGAGTCTGACCCACTCTGATAGTCATAAATTAACTGATATCACTTTAAGATAAAATGACTTTAGTTAGTTTATGGGAATAAACCTCTTAGCCATATTTTTTTCAAGCTTTTCTTGATTGTACAAAGGATACCAGTTTTAAAGATAGACTAGATCTAAAAAATGCTAGCCAAGTATTTCAATTTTAACAGGTAAATGTTAATTTTATTTAACCTAGGGCATAATAAATAGTAGGAATTGGCAAAAACACAATTATATTCTCACATATACATACATATTTTCTAAATTGTCATTTCTTTTTAATTTAAATCACGAGTTGGGCCTTTGGAAATACAAGGAAGATTCTGACAGACTTAAGAATTTTAAATCAGTATCAGTAAAATATCTCGAACAACAAATCAGCTATTTTAACGGATACATGAATATTAATGAAATTATGCATCAAATCTTATCTTTGGCAAATGCCTACTTGTCCATGCTTATGCTAATTTTTTATTATTTTAGAACACTTGATAAGGTGTTCCTTCAGCTTTGAATAGTGGGTTTCTCAGAACTGTTTGCATTTCCTCTCTTCTGCCTTTTCTCCTCTGGGAAGGAAAGACTGCATTTAGTCACACTTATGGGTAACAGAGTTTAGCCTATGTTCTCTACTAGCTGCCTCCAGAGCCAGCCAGCTGTTTTTACAGCCATACTCCAGGTGTGCAGCAATCAGCAAAAGTATTTTGTGGCAGGGTGTCAACACTGGTACAACAAAATGCCCGCCTCCTAAGCAGCTGTTGAGCTGATGGCAGTCATTAACACTGTCTCTTCCAGGCCTAGCTGCTTGAAGGGCCTGGCAATAAATCAGAATAACATTAAAAATGAATTGGACAGTCATTAGTTAAAAAGTTGGGGTAGATTGCTGACTATTTGACAACTCAAAAGAGCAACTGCACTGCAACTTTAATATAAATGCTGCTATCAGGAAACAGAGCTAACTCTGCCTTTAATAAAGTCAGAATTATACATTATGCAATATTTTAGATAAACCATGTTATAATAAAATGTTTGATAATAAGTTTTACAATAAGTTTGGTAATAAGTTTTACTGTGTTACTATGTTGTGACATTCCAAAGAGACAGATCTGACTCACAGTGACCCTATGTGCAACAGAATAAAACACTGCCCAACACTGTGCCATGCCTGGCACCATGTCAGTACGTTTCTGCTATTTAGAGGGTTTTCCATGGCTGATTGTATTCAGGAGTGGGTTGTCATGTCCTTCTCCCAAGCCTATAGTACCCGGTATTCCCAGGCTGTCTCCCATCCAAGGCTAACCAGGGCCAACTCTACTTAAATTTCAAGATCTGATGAAAGCCAAGGGGTGCAACTGTATATTATATACTTTTATTTTTTATTTTATTTTTGTGGTGCTAAGGATTGAATGCAGGGCCTTGCATCTGCTAGGCAAGTGTTCTACCATTAAGCTACATCCCCAGCCCCTATGTGATTTTAAATATTGTTAATATTAGGGATTATCATTGAAATGTTTTTGACAAAAACCATGAGTTAAACTATTTGTATGTGATAAAATCCCTCATATTTTATTGACTTTCATTACTAGAATACTCCCCCCTCCCCCCACACACCAAACTTTTCATTCATTTCCAGGCAAAAGTTTTGGGGTTTTTTTGTATTTTAATTTTTAAATTATATTGACCTGAAAAACTGAGAATTCCAGATGAACGAAGCACTAACTCTGGGCCAAATAATGATAATTATCTATTATAACAACAGAGTATATAGATGAAGTTATGATGAGATAGGGTCACTAGGCTCCAAGTCTTTTAAATGTTCTTTATTACTTTAGGGGACAAGTGTTTACTACAAGTGGTAGGAAGGAGGACATATGTTTTGTATTAAATAGCACATTTGTCACATACATTTAGAAATATTTTTCTATGTGTTTTAAGAAAACCTTCGTTAATGGGAAGTCCTTAAGTTCAAATTTCTTTGGCTTTGCCATGACTCTACCTCTGGCTATGTGAGTGAAATTCTACATTCAGAAACAATGAACTTGAGGACTGTAATAGACATTAGGGAACATCTGACTCAACTATTTTACTGAGATATAGTCATAATTGGTTTGTCAATAGTTATGTAGTCTAATTAGTAGTAAGTAAAAAACCTGAATTTAAATGTTTTGTCTTTCAATTCATATTTATATCCTTTTTCCCATAGCTGAGCTACCAAACACAGTCAATATGGAGCCATCACTATGATTCAAGTTTAACGGTTAACTATGTTTGTTTTCTCACTCATGAGATACCCTGTTCATACAGGCCAAGCCTGACTTACAGTGTAATAAGTGCGGTAAAATTGTTATCTTTGTTTTTATCCTTGTTGATTTTGAATATAACCTATGTTCTTAACAAAATGGGATGGCAGTCATGCTTTTCTCTTAGAAAAAATATAGCAGTCACATGAAAAGGCTCAAGTAATGAAAGAGATATCTTTTACATAATAATTTGTGTCATGTTCATGAAATAAACTATGAATGAGCTTTCTGTTGATTTTTTTTATTTTGCTTTGCACATAAAATGCCACAGGACATACAAATTTATTCTGTAAACATCCTGATACATATTTATAACTCATGACACAGTTTTCAGGACAATATGACATTCATGTGGTATTGCTTTTAGAGCTCAACTTTCAGCAAGGTTGATTTGGTAAGATTTTGAGTTCACGTGGTTGTTCAACAGCATCAGCGTTTACCATGATACATGTATTCTTCTGTTTCTTGTGTGGTCCCTGCCTGAAATGTTAACCACATGTTGACAGATTCCCTTCATGGGGAATTGCATTGTTTCTGTAACTTTTCTGTCTACTCTGTCCATTGGTAAAAATGCCCCTTCTGCTCCAGATACTTTTTTGACCAATGTTTTTTCCTCTTTCAGAAGTGCCTAGCTGCCATTCCATTTATATGAGGCAAGAAGGCTTCCTGGCTCATCCCAGCAGAACAGAAGTTAAGTCTTCTATTTAAAAAAGAAAAAAAACTCTTTGTAAATAACTTTCAAAATATTCAAATACACCAAATACTGAACCACTTAATTAATCATTATGTGTTTTGGGAAAATTCACTTATATCCCTAAATCATTATTTTAAAAATTTAGCTTTTGAAAGTTGAAGGGTGATTTTTCAGATCCTGATAGCTTCTATTTGGTTATTAACATGAGTCATACGCATACAAACAGCTGAAAAGTGGATTTCTGTGTTCGATTTTGCCAAGAACCACATTCTTTTAAACTAGAACATGTGCTTTATAGATTAGCACACCTTACTGTACTGCACTGAAATGTATCTTTGAGGAATATTCAGATTTGCTTTTACAAACCTATGTCATGGTTTTGAAGTAAAGCTCAGTGGATTTAAAGATTTTTTTCTTTTAAATGTCCTGGATTTTGTGCCTTTGGACAAATGATTGGTAAGACTGAGATTTCACATAAGATGCCTATGGAAAGACGTTTTATTGCATATGTTTTGTTTTTTGTTCTTTAGAATTTTTGTTTTGTTTTATTTTGTTTGTTTGGAGACAAGAGTCTCACCAAATGATGCAGGCTGCCTCTGGCCTGGAACTCGAAACCATCCTGCCTCAGTCCCCCAAATTGCTGGGATTACAAGCATGTGCCACAGTGCTCAGCAGATGTGCTTTTAGTAACCATGGTAGGAAAGCTTTATTCTAAGGAACTTTGATGTATACAAAGTAATAGACAAAAATGATTTCAGCAGGATATTAACTCCACTGAAGGATTTCTGGACCTAAGCACTTTACATTTCTTCTTTAAAACTGACTTACATGCATCCTTCTAGGTTAAGTCTAAATTTGGTTTATTTTATTATGAATATTAATAGAAGTTTAAAGGATAGTATAAGATGGTAAACCCAAAATATTTGAAACTCAAAGCTTTGCACAAATGCAATGTAATTATTGTTGCTGATGTTGTATCCCCTATAGAAACCAATACATTTAAGAAATAAAACTGTAGCTAAGCTATATGAAACTTCATCCTAGTAATTAAAGATTACAATTAGAAAAATGTCCACAGTCAGGTATATTTTGGACAGAAAATAATTATGAAAAGCTGTCAATTTACTTTGTAGTTTTTCTATGGACTTAGTTACATTATAGGAAAAAAGGAAACTTTTGTTTTCCTTGTATTCCTTACTATCTTGGGTATTGGGGTGGGGTTTAGCTGGTTGATAGAGTGCTGCTTTGTATTCTCTGAGGACCCAGGTTCGATCCTCAGGTACTGCAAAAATAGGAGAAGGATGTGGCAATCCATTCCTGAAGCAATCTCTAAACAATCAACCATTGAAATACCTATGAGGGTCACTATGACTCTGACCTAACTCGACAGCACCTAACAACAACAACAACAACAACAACAACAACATTTTGGACATTAAAGACAAGAAGATTAGCCTACTACATACTTCTACAAGGAAGTAAGAGTATAAAAAAAGTAAATCTGTTTCAGAGCATCAGGAAAATAATGCAAGGAGAATCCCAGTAATTCTCTTTGATTCTCCTCTCTTCTCACTGAATAACAAAACTAAGAAGAAACTAGAAAAGGAGATGATCCATTATAAATCCTAGGTTTGCCAATATTTATGTGAGACCTGTGGTTGGGTCAGTAATAATATTAACAACTGATGTTTATATATCACTGTGTGCTAGGCACCATTCTAAATTTGCTTATATTAAATCATTTAATCCTTACAACAAGCTCTATAAAGTGGTAGTAGGTGGTGTTACTGTCATTCCCATTTTATAGTTGAGGAAACTGAGGCAAAGAAGCTAAATGATATGTCCAAGATCAAAGGCTAAAAAATGGCAGAATCCTTTTCTATCATAATTTTTGTGTTAATGGTTATATTTTAAAGTGCTCATGAGCTTAATTTTTGTCATGAATAAATGTATCCCATTTGATCCCACAGGCTGTATGTTTGAAAAGGGTCCCAGGCAGTTTTATGATGACACCTGTGTAGTCCCAGAGAAATTCGATGGTAGGTTTTGTGCCGTTTCTGATTTTAATTTTCGTAAAAGAGTGTAGCAATATCATTCTTCCCTCTTCTGAAATCAGTCAACATCTCTACTTAAAGATTTCTATGCACATCATTCATCATGCACTCAATTCTAGCTAAACTTGACTTATTACAAGTTCTCTTTCTTTCCCTGATTAAAAGAATCCTTTTTCTTTGTTCTGTGAGAGAGCCCATTTTTGGGGACAGCTAAAGAGCACCACTCTTGGTGAGCTTTTTGTAGAGTAAGAGGGGTCTTTCCATTGCCCTGCTGAGCAAATGCAGCTTGTTATTCAAGATTTATTGAAATCTGATCCTGTAATTAACAAAGCTGAGCAGAAAGCATGCTAGTGTGCATGCACTGATGACTAATGCAGCCTCCTTTCTTTTATTGTTCATGAAAAGATGCATTATGGAGCACAGGAACAACATAACTGCCCATTTAGTTAGTGATTGTTCATCTCTTTTTTTTTCCCTCAGGGAAGATGGACATTACTAATGTAGCATTACTTTGTAATTGCTTAAAAGGAGTTGGGGAAGCATTACCTTTTTAATATCACTTGCTGTTGCAATGAAAAGGTCTCAAATGTTAGAAAAGAGCATCAAGTTAGATAGAATCTTCTTTTCTTGACAAAGGTGGCAAAAGTTGGTATTTAGGAGGAAGCCTGGGTAATAAGTGAACAGTTAATTCATTTACTGGTTCTTCAGAGTGGTCTCTATATTTCCTGCTTTGATTGTTAAACAGGAAATGAGTAGGTGCCCTTTGATTAGCTGATTGCACAAACTTTGGGGATCATGGCTATAATGACTTGGGAGCTCTTAGAGTTTTTAATTGTCGTTATTTAAATAGCAAAGTTCATGCTCAGATTGCTTTTCAGTCTCTAATTAGTTACTTGAAGAGTGTTCAATGTTCCCAAGCTTGCTACTCCTATACTCTTACACTTTTTGGAAAAGATAGAAGTCTTGGGAAGCTCTAGTTCCTTAACCTCCCTTAAAATTGCTAAATGTATTCAAGGTCACAGAGTTGAAACCACAATGAGGGTCACTCTTTTGACTTTGCAATAGATGCTTTAAACCTTGTTTCAGAAGTGTGAATTGTGCTATAATTTAGCATCATTAGCAAAGCCTCACATTTCTTAAAATATAGACCTTTCTCTTGAGATAGAGCTTAAAATTTCAAATTTTTGGAATGGCTTTCATCAGTTTCTTTCATTTATGATGAGTTTCACATTTTAAATAATGCTACAGTTAGTAATGGAAGTTGAACCCACGGCCTTCCATGTACTTTTTGCAAATGCTCTACCAGTGGGCTGTATGTCCAGCACATTTTTTAATTTTTTATTTTGAGACAGGGTCTCACTACATTATGCAGGCTGCCTCTGGCCTCGAGTTTGTGATCCTTCTTATCTCCACCTTCTGAGTCACTGGGATCACAGCTGTGAGCCACCACACCCAGCAAGGAAAACTATCTTAAAAGTATGGTGAGACTATGTTATATTTAACAGGTCAAAGTCACACTATTGTTTAGGGAACTAGCTGTCTTGATCTTTAAATACTTTTCAATTTTATACTAATGAAACATTTTTTGAAAGATAGTATCCTTCTCGCTGTGTATGGCCAGTGCAAACCAGTCACATTTACAGGCAGAAGCATTATAGAAACTACAAAATTTAAGAGTATTTCACCCTGTCTGCATAATTGTTCAATTACCTCTGTGAAAAAATTTGTAAATCTGAGAAGGAAATATAGAGATAAATAAAAATTGTCTTGGAAATCAATATGAAGATACACTCCTATATTATCTAGTTAAGAACAAAATGACAATGATTTTTAGCATGTGTTGACTGAATAATTGTGTACTTTAGTTTAGCTTTTTAAATTGTTTATTCTTTTTGTAATTATTTGAGGAGATACATTTCTCTCTATCAACCCAAAGAAACTTCTAGAAAGCTTGTGGTTTGACTGTTTTATAATTGACGCTTGTTGTGGCTAGATCCACTTGAATATATTCTATCTGAATAGTTTCTTTAGTGGATAAAAGAAATTAGTTTCTTTAGTGGATAAGAGAAATTCATGCATTGACAGTGATATACGTTTATGGCTCTAGAATCTCAATCCCCAGTGTGAACAATTCCATATGCTTTTGAGACATTGGCTGGAGATAGTAGTAAATAGTAGTAGTAAATAATGGTAGCGACATTGAATATTTTCTTTTATTTTATAAAGCCAGGATAACTGACCAGATGCATAGAAGCATTGCACTGATATCACCTTTATTGCTATTTAGTAGATTTTTAAATTTTTTAAATGAATGCCAAATAAATGTAACACAAATTTTTCTTGCTTAATAATATAGATTATTTTTGCAGAAATCTCTGGTGTATTCATTCTGAAACTGTACTTTTAGAAAGAGAATAGCAAGCTAAATTCAAATGAATGAAATAGATGAGACAAAGAAAAATGAGAAAGAATTTTTATTTGTTACCAGATGAAAAAGTGGTAGCACCTGTTTGAAGATATATGGAGGTGTAGAAGAAAGATGGTATGATAATAATGCCCTGAATTACCCATGAAATTTTCATAATTTATATAAAGTGCAGAATACTTAACTCAGAGTTTATAACGTGATTAAATTTTCTTTGAAATACATGCATTAAAATTTTCAGTAGTTTGTCCTGTGCAGGTCAATAAGGTATTTGGAAACTGTAGTTTACAGAATTTAATTTGTATTAATAAAATGCCCAGAACTTAAAGTTGATTATTTCCTCTTCTGTATTGCTTAGAGCAGTGAGTAATTACATTAATAATAAAAGCAAAGAAATGTGATTAGATACGATGGTTTAAAAATAAATCAATGACAAAATATAGTTATATAAATTTTGTTTGTAAATGAGTGACATTTATGAATTTATTCTCTACCACTGTGCATTTATATTGATCTGAATATATTATATATAGTTGTCTATAAATTTGTCCAGATTGCTGGATTTTATTCAATCATTTAATTATTCTAAATCTCTATTTAATAGTAATACTACATTTCATAAAAATCCATACAGTGATTATAATTAACCATTTTTGTGATTTAATGTAAATTTTTATATATATATGTGTGTTTGTGTGTGTGTATATATATATGTATATATATATATGTACATATATATGGCATAATATTGTTGCTAATTATACACTTTCTTTAAAACCTAGGAGACATCAAACAAGAGCCAGGAATATATCGGGAAGGACCTACATACCAGCGGCGGGGATCACTTCAGCTCTGGCAGTTTTTGGTAGCTCTTCTGGACGACCCTTCAAATTCTCATTTCATTGCCTGGACTGGTCGAGGAATGGAATTTAAACTGATTGAGCCTGAAGAGGTTGGTTTAGTAGATTTTAGTTAGGAAAAATATGATTTGCTATGAAGAAACTAATATATTTGATTAATATGCCAAAAATGTGAGTATCTTTTGCCTTAAAACTTTGAAGATACTTTTTGAATTAGAAGATTGGCCAAAAAAGAAAAGAAATGTCTACATTTAAAATTATTAATTTGTTGCATGGCCTTTCCAATTGAATACCATCCTACAGAATTTATGTTGAAGAAAATCAGCCATAGCATTAGTATAAGCCCTTATTCAGGAAGCCCAGGCTAGAGAATTCTCTACAGGATCATCTACTTAGGGAAGAATGCAGGAGGTATTATGGACTTAAAGGAGAAGGGATATATATGTCTGTTGAACTTTAACTAGTTTTGATGATGAAGGACTTGTTCTTTTGAATTAGCACTCGATATTTTGACAATCTGGATTTTATCAGGAGGTTTGGAAAAAATGTTTAGGAACCAAAGTCATACACAGGTGGAGAGGGGAGGAACACCTATGGGGAATGAAAGCATGCAAAGGCCATGATGGAAGATTCACAGACATTAAGAATCTCTTATGTGCGAGAAGGACATGGCAGTCCACTCCTGGAACAATCTCGAAACAATCAGCCATTGAAAACTCTAGGAGGGCCACTATGAGTCAGACATTTCAATAGCACCTAACAAATACAGTAAAAATCTCTTATAAGACATATGCTTGGTAGAAATGTTATTTAGCTTTGACTGTTAATGTTCCTAGTCATCTGGACTGTGAATACTCCTTTGCAAGGCGGTGGTTGTTAGGTGCTGTTGAATCAGTTCCAACTCATAGCAACCCTATGTACAACAGGACAAAACACTCCCCAACAGATGCTGTGCCATGCCTGGCACTATGTTATGCTTCTTTGCTATTCATAGGGTTTCCAATGGCTGATTGTTTTGGGATTGCTTTGGGAGTGGGTTGCCATGTCCTTCTTTCATTCCTGTGGAGCTGAGGTTGAACCCAGGGCCTCAGAGAGCTCAGATCAGCACTCTACCAATTAAGCCAAACTCTAAGAAATTACCAAAATAGAAGACTTTAGACAGATATAATATGTATATATGACATAATTTCAACTAACTGCTCAAATGTCCCCTCAATCCAGCTCCCTCATCCATCAAAGCATGAGTTCTTGGAAGATTTACATGAAGAATTATTAATGGAAGATTTCTCAAGAACAGTTTCTCAGTTAAATTTTTATTATCCCTGAGACTAGTTTTAGATTTAAGGCTACTATTGTTTTGTAGCGTAACCCATCAACAGCCTTTTACACTTCCCTGAAAAGATGACTGATACATGAAATTTTGGGGCTTAACTAAAGATGCTTTCCCTGCTATTAAATTTTTTTATATCATCCAAAGAAAGAATGGAAGATTTTTGGCTAACATACCTTTGACTTATACTGGTGATGGTTGTTAGATGCTGTTGAGTTGGGTCCTTTTTTTTGTTTGTTTTTATTTTTGCAGTGCTAGGAATCAAACCCAGCACTTCAGAGAGTGCTGAGCAGCTCTTCACCAACTGAGCTAAACCCTAGCACTATTATACTCTTATTGCTACTAAATACCTCAGTAATATTAAAAAATTCAGTAAGGTTGAAACTTTTTAAACTCAGGGTAATAAGTTTAATGTACACTGGATATACATAACTTAGGCTACTTGGCTCATACACCTTAAGTTTTCTCTATTTATTAACCAATATATTCAACACATAATATGCCCTAATTTGATGTTCAAAAGACAAAGTTATATAATTTATTAGGTTATGAGATTATTTGTTTCAGGTCTGGGGGCGTAGTTTAGTGATAGAACAATTGCCTCATATCATATTGCTCTCCAGCACCACAAAGAAAAATAGAGATGATCTGTCTCAAGAATGCTTTAAAAGTAGTATTAATCAGGTGCAATGGCTCAGACCTGTAATCCCATCAATTTGGGAGGTGGAGGCAGGAAAATTGCATGTTTGATATCAGAGGCAGCCTGCATAACTTAGCAAGACCTGGTCTCAGGATAAAAAATAAAAAATGGGCTGAGAGTGTAACTCAGTGGTGGGGCATTTGCAAAATATTTGACAGGCTCTGGGTTCAACCCCAAGTACTACAAAAATAAATAAATAAATAAATAAATAAATAAATAAATAAATAAAAGAGGAGCTAGTTAGTGAAATTATGTGTCATCCAATTTACATTAATGTTCTAGTTCTACTGGAGGGTTAGCGTTGTACTAACTCCCTTGTTCTACACAAACACATGAAAACACACACACACACACAAACACAGCTCAATATCAGAAATGGAAAATGCCCCTCACTTAGAGTGGGGTAAATGTTTGAGTATTTAAAATTTGTAATATATTTAAAGCTCAATTTGGTTGTCAAAGAAAATTAGTTTTTCTGCAAATGTCCTTAAATGATGTACATGAAAGAACCACAAAAATGCAAAGTACTAACATATTGAGACTACAAATACTTAACAAAGTAATTTCAAAGCCCTTTAACATGATGGGAATGTGTGCTCTTCCCCTCATGGAAGATGTTAATAATTGCTGCAAGACTTGAACTGAGTATATTCAACAGGGATTTTGTATTAGTTAAACAGTTATTTCCCTCCACCTGTGATTAAAATAAACTGAGCAGAAACAGAATTTTTTATTTTTGTCATGTGTTTGTTAAGATAAGGGATATTACTGATGTATGGCAGTAACTCTTGATCCACTCAGAAAAATAAAAATTCTGCAAGTGATTAAGTTCTTTATATAGCAACTACGATGACTTCTACGATGCTCAAGTTTGAATGAGTAAAAGTGAAGATTTGACCACATGAACACTAAGTTCTATCAAATTCTGAGTTTCTGTGGTTTTTAAGTGCAAGGAAGAAATATGATTACATCTGTTCCATACAACAAACTGACATTCTGACAACTCTTCTGTAGCAGCCTTATAAAGTAAAAAGACTGGGTAAAGCAGAAACCTATTAGACCATTTTCACACAGTAACTAACTCAAGTGGAATTGTGCCGTAAGTACTGAAAGTCTCCTAGCCTGTTGTTCAACAGCGAGCTGCATTACTCACTGTTGCAATTGTTTCCATCAGGCAATGACTGTGATGTCCTATTAAAATTTCTTCTTTATAAAGGTTTTGTGAATACTTTTTAGCCTGCGCAGCCCATAGTCCCCCCCATTCTCTACTATACAGCAGCTCTTTGGGTGTGTACATCAGCACAACTCATGAAAGGTGTCTCTGAAGCCATCTTGTTGGGAATTACCTCTGGATTTCAGTTCTTTATATTTCATATTGCATTTAAAATGACACAGCCTCCAGACCTGTGCTGATTAACTGCTCAGTATGTTTGAATAACTTTAGCAAACACCCAGTCTTTTAACATGTCTCTTATTGAGGTACTTGAGATGCTGAGACATGATTTCAAATTAATCAATAATCCTATGGAATTGTTCTAGGAAACAATTATTAACATAGTTAGACATCTGTAGGATTTGATGTCAAAGTCTTTTGATAATATGCAAGCTTGTTAAACACCAAGAAGTCTGATAGCCAAGATTGTGGCTTTCAGGTACACTACTACATATTTATGTATGACTTTTAAAAATAAGTTGAGAGGCTTAGGGTGTAGCTCAGTGGTAGAGCGATTGCCTGACATGCACCTGTTCTTAGGTTTGTACTATTACATTGTCCTATTTGGTTCATTTTATAACAAAGAACAATACCATACTGCTTTTTACTCTCCTTAATAATAGCCCAAGTTGTCATTTGAAAGTGTGTTATAAGAAACTCTCTCTTCCACTCTCTGTTGAAAATTGTACCTTGGCTTCCAGTGATGCTGGATACAATGGCATTGGTGGCATATATGAAAATGGAGTGGACTTTGGAAGTTAGTGGATAGTTTACCTGGCCTGGGAAGCTGTGATGCCTATTAAAGATTCACTGATGTCCATTGTTTTTGATGAATATTTAGAAAGTGGTTTCATTTCTTATTACCACCTTTCTCCGCCTGCATTTTTATTATTTTTCAGAACATTTACATTAAAATGAAATTTATTTTTGGAAAATTAAGGTGTATCTGCTACTGTGATTGATGGCTTGGATAATCTTGTTCCTGTTACGTCACATCTCTCCACACTTAAAAAAACCTATACTAATGCATGATTACAGGAACTTGTATTTTCATTTGCTGCTGTTGTTGTTAGGTGCTGCGGCGTTGGTATCCAACTCATAGCAACCCTGCATACAACAGGCGAAATACTATTGTCAGTGCTTCTCTGCTGTTTATAGGGTTTTCAGTGGTGACTTGATTTTTGGGAATGGGTTGCCTTGTCCATCTCCCAAGCCTACAGCACCTGGTGTTCCCAGGTGGGCTCCCATCCAAATACTCACCAGGCCTGGCTCTGCTTAGCTTCCAAGATCTGAGGGATCAGATGTCACAGGGCTATGGCTGCAGGCAAGTATTTTCATTTAAGAACTACAAATTAGAGACAAAATAGCAAAGGTTGGTTTTTTTAGAAGAAAACAAACATACCAACAAACCTGAAGAAAGGTTATAAGCTTATAAAGTAGAAAGACAGAAATGAACTCTCAGAAAAGCTGTTTTAGGAAATGTGACAGAGCAACAACTTGGAAATAAAGAAATACACTCTAATCCACTTAGATATCCTCTTTGGGGGTTGCCTAGGTTTGCATTGCAGCTGTAGAGTTTCCCCAGACTAATACAAATTGGAAATTAATGATAACATAAATTTCACTGGGGTAGCAGAAGCAGGTTACATGGTCCAGTATAAAGCCTCTGCCAGCCTGGTGTGATGGGGAGGTGGGGAGATACATATATGGAGGAAAGAGGTGTATTTTTAAAGCTCTAGTAAAGAACTTTGTCATAGCAAGATGCTTTGTTCCACAAATACCACATGTTAAAAACTCCTAACATTTTTACTGAACAACAAATTGGACATTCTGCTTAAGAAAGATTTGTTTGTAGGCTCATATACACAGTGACCTTTTCCATTCCCTTCTTATTTTTAGCATCCAATTACTGTCCTTTATCTGAATGCTTAATTCTGCAGTTTGGTGTTGGCTACAATTTTATTCTGATGCTGCTTCAGGCAATAAAAATCATTTGTAGTTCAGTTTATTTATCTTTATACTGTTTCCTTTGCTCCACACACTGCCTCTTGTTCATTCTTTTACTCAGTATTGAGCAAGGTCTCTTTTCTTGTGGCTTGTTATCACTTCAATAAAACACCTTTACACAGAGATCATTAAGCTTCTCTTAAACTATACTTTTTGTCTGAAAAACTCAGCAGGAAAAAAACAGATAATGTATCTCAGAATGGAAATCTTGCCTCATTTTGGTGAATTGCAGTCTGTTTATTCCCTTTGTAAACACATCCCCTTATTTCCATTTAATTTTGTATCCAAAACAATAGTAACAAAGAATGCTATTGTGATGTTTTGGAGTGATCACTGCAGGCCTGGTTTAAACCAGGACACAGGAAATTCAGATCATGATAGCTTTTGCTACTTCACTTATGTCAATGATTTGGACATGTTTTGGTAGGTTTAGTAGTAATTCATTAATTAACTATTTTTGTGTGTGTGTGAAATATGCCAAGTTAACACTTAACACTATATTGTAATTCTGTTTTGGTGGCAGGTTGCCCGACGTTGGGGCATTCAGAAAAACAGACCAGCTATGAACTATGATAAACTTAGCCGCTCACTCCGCTATTATTATGAGAAAGGAATCATGCAAAAGGTGAGCCGCTAATATACTATTAAAATTCATTGAAATATTGTACATTAATCTACATGTCATACTTTAAAAGCCATATATCACTTCATTGCTGAAGCAAGATTTTCACTCATTTTAACAAATGTTGAGCTCTTGGTTTTGGTAATATAAGCCTTGCTATTTATAAATTCATGGGCATTATAATCAAATGTGTAATATTACAAAGTAGGATGCTTTCTGGGAATTTCTGCTTTGATGCACATGGTAAAATAAGATTGTTTCACTATTGATATTCCATCTATGTATCTCCACAAGAAGCTGTTATTTTGCATCTCAACAATTAGGTATTTTTGAAATGCTTTTGTTTATATATTCTGGTGAAAATAAAGACACTTAGGTTAAGTTAATGCTTTTTTTTTCTAGTTCTGATTCTTAAAACATTCACACATCATTATTCTCCTTAGGAAAAACTTTTTTTTTTTTTCCTTGCCTGATATCTTGCCTGGTTTTATTACCTGACAGGTTAACGTTGTAAACCACTTCTTTAAAATAGATGTTTGATCTTATTCAGTAGAAGAAAGTTCAATAAATTTTATTTTATTTCAAATGAGCTTCCTTTAATATTTGAAAAATTTCTTTACAAAGTACAGTTGAAAAAGTGACATGCTTAAAATACATCTTTGAAGGAGGTAATGAATAAATGAAAAAATATTAAAAATTTTTGATGTTTGCTTTTATGTCCTTCAACTTTGTGTGTGTATTCACGTCTAATTCCCTTGACTGTTTAGATTTATCCCGTCAGAGTAATTAGAAGTGAATGCTGTATATGACCTTTTGGAGTGTCACGGTATGACATAAGGAAGAGCAGGTTGTTTAATAGGCAAACATGTAAAATTTGCAGTCTCCTTGTAGCTAGCATAATGACCAACGTCCCTCACAGTTTTAAGCCAGATTTACCCTTCTCCCTCACATGTGTGGAGCCATTCTCCTTGCTGTTCCAGGACACACTCGTGACTCCTCAAGCTCAGCACTTGAATTCTTTCTAGGTTGCTCTGCCCATCTTCACTGAAAGCACATGAACCATTTTGATAGTTAAATTAAAAAACAAAACAAAGCCAGGGGTGGTGGCGCATACCTGTAATCCCAGCGATTTGGGAGGCCAGGCAGGAGGATTGCAAGTTCAAGGCCAGAGATAGTTTGTGTAATTTAGTGAGACCTTGTCTCAAAAAAAAAAAAAAAAAGTAAAAAAAAGTAAAAAACTGGCTGGGTGTACAGTTCAGTGGTTCAGCACTTGCAAAGCATGCAAGTGCAAGGCCCTGGGTTCAACCCCAGTACTGCAAAAAAAAAAAAAAAAAAAAAAAAAAAAAAAAAAAAAAAAAAAAAAAAAAAAAAAAAAAAAAAAAAAAAAAAAAAAAAAAACCAATGGTGCAAGATTACATATTTTGATGTATAGGAGAAATATTTATAGGATTATATTATCTTTGATATAAAATTATATGTGGGCATATGTGGTATATGTAAAAACAAAAGACTAGAACATAAAAATAACTAAAGTGGTCTAAAAATGTAAAAAAAACCCTTAAATAGTAGTTAATTTCAGAAATTAGGAAAGAAATAAGAAATGGTAGAGTATTGCTTGTAGTACTCCATAGACAACGTGTATATGCTTTTACTTCAAAATTTAGAAATGCCAAGAAAAATATGTACTAATATTTTAACAGTGGTTATATTGTGGATATAATTATACACCACTGTTTCTTTTTGCTTAATCTGTCCTTTCTAATTCAATAGCCAATATCACCAAGTTACTTTTGAAACTTTAAAAGTTAAAACAATATAAACATCTGGCTTTTGAAAGTACAGCTTACAAGGTACCTCCTTGTTTATCTCTGATGCATTTTTCTGCAGAATTCCTATTTTTTCCTTCTCAGTGTTGTATTTTGGGTGTACTTAAGGTACAGCATTTCTCACATTATAATAGTATTACTAATAATGGAAATCATCATTTCCTTTGTTTGGATGTCAGCTCTTATTCGAAATTAAGCAATATTTAACTTAGTCTAATAAATATAGTAGTAGCCCTAAAACTGTTTGTTCAAAAGAAAAACAGAAGGAAGCAATGAGTAAAGGCAGAGTCCTTAAGAGATTTTGTAACCTTGACTGCATGTTATACACTTAAATTCCCCATGGTGAAAAGTTTTTCATTTAATCACATCACTTTTAATTATAGCCAGTATCAACATGTCAGACATAAAAGGTCCAGTACCTAAAGCAAATGTCTCTTTCTCTGAAGCACTAAACAAAACAAAGCAGGTTATAAAACATTCAGAGGTTTGCAGAACATTCTTTTTTCTGAAAATACTTTGAACAATGAACAAAAAAAGAAAACAAGAATTTATTATCTCAGCTTATTTCTGATATTGCCTATTTTCAATTCTGTGGTCATTTTACGAGTTAACCTTTAAGAATTAATTTCATCTGAATGAAGCAGTAAACCCATCGTGACAGACTCCTGCATTTGACATGCATTGTGCTGGAGACTTCCCTCTCAACCTCACAACTGGCTTTCCAAGGGGCCTCTCCTGTCTCCATTTAACAAGACAAGGTGCTGAGGGGCAGTTTATGAAGCATGTACAAATTTATAAACATTACTGAGTGTTGGCTCTTTCAGACCTAGGAATATTCAGATTATCTGGATTTGCTAAATTGTTTCTTTAACTTAAACTCTGGGTAAAAAAAAAAATGTTTTAAATCTGAGTCCAGCACAGCAGGATTCTTTGGAAATCATTCCTTTTTCCCAAACATACACAGGTAATTAATTAATAAACCATCAGCGCACTCTTCCCCCACATCACAAATCAACTAGCAGTGCCTTCTTGACACACATCACAAGGCACTGAGTCATTTTCAGCTTTCTGAAATTACAAGCTCTACACAAACACACACACACATACACATACTTACACATACAGAGTTATTACCAAAGTTAATGCAAAGAACTTTATTTGTCCACCTACCCCAGGGTTTTGAGCACCTCGGCATTGTCTATTAATGAGGAGGCATATTTTTGTCTGGTTCAATTGTTTATCGTTTTCCACAGAAGCATTATTCTTTAAAATTTAAGTTTGGGGTATGCTGTTCCTACAAATTATGCTCCATCTCCTTTATTTCAGGCAGTTGTCACATTTCTTTTTCTCATTTCCTCCCCACACATTGTATATTTCACTTTTTTACACTTATTACTTCAATTTGACACTTTACACCCATCCTTAAGTTCTGCCTAATATATCTTGCCTTCATTTTTAAAAGTGATGTACCCAGAATAATGCTATCTGCTTGATCTATCTTTCATATAAATAAGACTATATCTGTTTTTTAAAGATGAGGCTATACCATGCAAACGAAAAAAAAAAAAGAAGAAAAAGAAGAAGAAGAAGAAGAAACAATGTTCCCTGGGAATCCATGAATCTGGTGTTGTTAGAAATAAAACACATTTTTCTTTTAAAATTTGAAAGTTTAGTTTTTCTACTGTTTTAAAAATATAATATTAAGTGGGAGATACTATACCTTAAAAGTGCAAGTTTGTATAAGCAGATATTACCTTCAAAACAGATATTTCCAATGTGAAATGCTTGCATTAAATCCTTGATGTTTTTCACTCAAAATAACAATGTAAGTTCACCTTCATGTTAAAACAAGCAACTTTCTGAGTTTTCTAGCTATATCTGGAATGAATTAATTATTGTTCAAGGCCAACCTTTTGTGTTTCTCTTGATTTAACTATAATTTATTCCACAAAGTAAGGACTTTTTATTTGGAATGTGTATCTACTGTTATGTGGTAGCTCTTTTTATTTTGTTATTCATCATTTTGGTACATTAAAACATATTTTCCCCCCTCTCTATCCCCCCCCATCTGGGGATGGTGAGGATGGGTTTTTCTCTTTCATGTTATCATCAGGTGGCTGGAGAGAGATATGTCTACAAATTTGTGTGTGATCCCGAAGCCCTTTTCTCCATGGCCTTTCCAGATAATCAGCGTCCGCTGCTGAAGACAGACATGGAACGTCATATCAATGAGGAGGACACAGTGCCTCTGTCTCATTTTGATGAGAGCATGGCCTACATGCCAGAAGGGGGCTGCTGCAACCCCCACCCCTACAGTGAAGGCTATGTGTACTAACACAAGTGACAGTCATGCTGGGCATCCTCAAGCTTTTCCTCTTTCTGCAAGATTCAGAGAATCACTGAATTCTCTTCAACCTTTTGTTTTATTTTTGTTGTTTGTATTTTATTTTTAAATACTAATACAAAAAGGGGCTTTTCCTGTTGCATTATTCTATGGTCTGCCATGGACTACGCACTTTATTTGAGGGTGGGTGGGAGCGATCTAAACATTTATTCTATGTAACAGGAAGATGATGGGTGAATGGGCAGAGGGCTTTTGGGATTACTTTTTACTTAGGCTTGGGATAGGGTCCTACAGGTTTTAATTATGATGAAGCTATATCATGTCTGATTGATTTCATAATAACATAAGATAATGTTCATTTTCTTTGGGTATCTATGGTACAGTTAATTTCACATTGTGTAAATATCCACTTGGAGACTATTTGCCTTGGGCATTTTCCCCCATCATTACTGAGTCTCTGCAGGTGTACAAAACACACACACACACACACACACACACACACACACACAAATCTATTGTAAATGGCAGTTTATTTGTTAGAAATGACTGTTTTTGCACCTCTTGTAAAAAGGTATTTAGTGATTGCATTGGCCATTTGTTTGTTTTGTTTTGCTTTATATATGACTTGTGGAGGATGACCATAAAAATGGGTAATTCTCTCTGAAGCTGAGTAATCACCATGACTGTAAATGAGGGGCACAATCTTAGACTCTGGCTCCAAACTGAGTCACAGGCCAGTAGCATTACAAGTTATCTGGTGCCACCTTGCTGTTTAGATACAAACCATACTGTCTATTAAAGATTTTGAAGCCCATTTCACTTTAATGATATTCACGATCCTTTGGAATATTCATTTAAATGTTAAGTCTGGGATCACAATGAAGCAAAAATTACCTGTTTCTTTTTACTTCCTTCAGTACATAAACACATTATTTAGTCAATAAGAATTAACTGTACTAAATCACATATTATGCTGTTCTAGTTACAGCAAGCACTCTAAGAAAAATATCCACTACACTAAATAGGTACTATAGTAATTTTTAGACATGGTACCCATTGATATGCATTTAAACGTTTTACTGCTGTGTTTTGTTGATAACATATATAAATATTAGATAATGCTAATGCTTCTGCTGCTGTCTTTTCTGTAATATTCGCTTTCATGTTGAATTTACTATGACCATTTATAAGCAATGCAGTTAACTACAAATAACATTTCAGGACAAAATAGATGACTCAAACCATTTATTGCTTAAAAATAGCTTACGCCATGCTATGCTATGAGCAGCTTTTACGCACATTGACAAATGAAGAGTAAGCTTCAGCTTGCTAAGGGAAACTGTGGAAACTTTTGTAACTTTTGGTGAAATGGAAAATTACATACAAACTGTTAAAGAATATGAGGAAGTTGCTGTATGACA
Source organism: Pedetes capensis (assembly GCA_007922755.1). Lineage (NCBI taxonomy): Eukaryota > Metazoa > Chordata > Mammalia > Rodentia > Pedetidae > Pedetes > Pedetes capensis. The sequence continues at coordinate 10,588 of VMDO01014013.1, read as the reverse complement.
TAGTGCTGGCACTGATATAATCCATCATCTCGTTTTGGACATTCCTGTAAATGTGATCAGATTGTTTGACAGAAGATTTAAAGATTTGAAGTTTCAAAGTTTGTTGTTTTGTTTTCTGTTTTGCATTTGGAGGAAATATTGAAAGCAGGACATGTTGTTCCATTCACTCTGAAAAAGAAAATCGTAAGTAAATGATACCACAGTATCACTGAATAGCTTGTTAAAAGATTCAGGCAAGGAACCAAATTTTGTTCTATCCATTAATATTCTAGAGGACCAACCTTTTTTAGTCTATAGCCAAATGTTAAGAAAAATCCTTTAACAGAAAGCTGGAATAAATCTATGAGAGCCTTCCTTGAGGAGTACAGGAAAGTCTATTTAAAGATCATCCTTCAGATATCCATTTTCCAACATGACACAGATCACAACTATTTCTCTAAATTGAACAGTTATTTTGAAACCCATATACAAAACCCAATATTATTCACATGAATTCCTTCAAAAAATTTCTAATTTCAACCTATGTATATACCTGTGATTTCAATGACTTCTACATATGTATCATATATCATTTAGCTCTTTATGGGCTAATAAATATGCCTTAAAAGTCAGAATTCCCCCGACTATGCTCAAGTGGCTATTTAAAGCACTTAGGATAAAAAAAGATTTCAAAATATTAGTGATTTTTTTTTTACTGGAAAGAGAACTGCAATATTGAAATATGTGGTGAAATGGGAGGAAAAATTTTAAGTGGGTCTTGAAGGTATGTTCTAAGTGAAAATCACATTAAAGTTTCTTTTTTGTTTTTGTTTTTCTTCTACTTTGGCATTTTTCTTTATAATATTCTAGTTCTGTTTAGTTACTGAGGAAGAATTGGGCCATTAGTTATCTTAAGGTGTCAGATGAAGAATAGTATTCTATGACATTTAAGGACAAACTATGCATATATATATATATATATATATATATATATATATATATACACACACACACACACACACACACACACACACACACACACACACACGCTATAGTGACTCACTGAACTATGTAAGTAACTGGCCAACATTAAATATATTCCCAGTACAGAAGGGTTCAAAATATTACATTCTAAATTCTTTTGGGAAATGTTCTGTTTTTATTCTTTTTATTTGGTTGTGTTTTTGTGTTTTTTTTAAAAGTCTTCTGGCAGATTAATAAATCTGGCAGCTGATTTCAGCAAGATTCTTGTGTTTTGAATCTAATTGAATTGGCTATCAAACAGAAATTAATGAAATAATGTCTTCCTTGGTAAAAGCAACTAAAAGAAGTCTCTCTACTAGTGTTTGCTGCCTTGTGTTGATGACATGCTAATATTGCACAGATTAAATACAACAAATAATGTTATATCCCAAATAACTAATGAAAAATGATTTTTCTTGAGTTAGCCTATTTAAAAAAGCTTCAAAATAAAAATTCACAGGGCTGACAGTGCAGAGTATTTTTCTCAAATCACAGAAGGATATTAGAGGTCTAGTTTCTGTAGATACTGTAACAAATTACAACTTGGGTAACTTAACACAAACTTATCCTCATATAATTTTGAAGGTCAGAAGTGCAAAATGAGCCTTAAGAGGTGAACACTAAGATGCTGCTAGAGCTGGTTCCTTCCACATTCATCAGAGGAGATTCTTGCTTCTTTCCCTTCCAGAGACTGCCAACATTCCTTGGCTCCTAGTTACATCACCTCAATCTGTGCCTCTCTAATCACATCCTCTTCTATCCTACAGCCGTGTCTCCTTTTGCTCTCCTGTAAGGTCACTGAAAGATCCTTCACTTAATCACATGTACCAAGTCTCTTTTACCAGATAAGCAGTTTCCTAGAATTAGGATATGAATATGGGACAGGAACTAGTGGAAGATTTTATACAGCCTCTCACACAGATGAAGACCTTGTAGAGCAAAAATACTACTTTATCCATGAACAAAAATATTATATAGAGGGAGCTAAGATTAGAATGTACTAAGAAATGTTTTTATTTACCATTGAGATGTTGTTGTTAGATGCCGTTGAGTCTGTGTCAGATTCATAGTGACCCTATGTACAGCAGGTGAAACACTATTGTCAGTGCTTCACTGCTGTTCATAGGGTTTTCAATGGCAGATTGCTTTTTTGGGGGGAGTGGGTTGCCAGGTCCTTCTCCCAAGCCTACAGCACCTGGTGTTCCCAGGTGGTCTCCCATCCAAGTACTAACCAGGTCCGACCCTGCTTAGCTTCTGGAGATCTGGTGGGATCAGATGCTATAGTGGTACCACTGCAGGCACCACTGAGATAGTCTCTCCTAATTCTGTACAACTTAGTTGCTGTAATAAAGTCTCCCTATTCTACTAATTCATCTGGTAATCACATCAAGCTTTTAGATAATTTAAATCCACCTCCAAGTAAATACTATGTAATGAGTGCTCTAGAGAAAAGATGTGATAATAACCAATTGCAGAGTTCAATCTATCCAAGCTACATTATATTTTTAAAATAAAATTTTAATGTTAATATAAGTTGTAACCTATGATCTTAACATTTGAAAATGATTCCTGCTTATTCAGTAAGAACAATATACAGACTATGCTTCTTCTTAATTGAAAGAACAGTTCTAAAAATGACTCCAATTAAACGACAAGGAAGGAAATTTATTGCCTGATGTTACAGTATTTGGACAGATTATAAAAGTTTCTAAAATGAGCAATTTGTCTATCATGCAAACCTGTTTAGAGCTTATGATGACAAAATATTAAAGAAAAGAAGGCCATTTGAATGTTTATTAGTTAGGATCTTAAAAGTAAAAAATCCAAAATTTAAAGATAAGGAGCTAGTTATTTTACAATTGCAGTTTAGTATAGAGAAGGAGGAAAACAGCTTTTAAAAAGCATACAGATTTGCTACAAATAATGGTAGGAAGAAATTTAAATAAGGCAAGTGTGTATATTGGGCAATCATGATGAGAATTGCATAAAAACCAAATTTTAAAAAGGTATTTTTGTTGGACATAACACTGAAGAGTTTTTTTTATTTTGAGGCTCTAGGAGGATGGATGGGGCCACTTACCTGCTTCCTGGGGTCCTTGGAAGACCCACATAATTTATTAAGAACTCAGCTAGTACTTTTAGGGCTTTATTTTGATTTTTTAAACATGAAACTCACTTAGACATTTTTAAGAATCAGTTTATGGAAAAGTATAGTTTAAGAAGAGAATTTGATTAGACTAGTGGATGCTTTTACAGAAATATCAATGATTTTAGAATGTTCAGTTAAAAGTGTGTATGTAATAACTACAGTTTATGAATTCATATGTAAGGTAGGTGTTTTATTGCATACAGACTCCAATATAATTACTTAATTTCAATCTAAAATTATATTTATGCTTCTATGGGGAAGAAATTTTTAAATTCACTTGGTGTATTAAAATCATACTTATGATTTGAGAAAACATGCTATGAATTCATGTGATAATAGCAAATTAAATATGCTCAAATTTTAAATCTAAAATAAAAGCCCAGAAATAGAAAATATTGGACTGTCATGATCACTCAGAATGGTGGCACATCTAAAACTGATAAATGTCATCTAAATTGTTCACTGTCTTCTAATCATCTTTATCATTTTAATCATTCATGACCAAGTCACTTGAGTAATGTGGTTAGCTCCACTACCATTTTATCTTTCATTCACTTTCTGGAAAACCTAGATACGAGGACACTGGATAAATATTTTTTCCAGTTCTATGCTCCAATTTCTTTAAATACCTTATTTTAATTAAGCTCCTCAATAAATATATCAAGAAAAAATTGGGGGAAGAGAATAATCTAAACTATTTCAGTGACTTCAATATTCCAAACAGCACAGATGTGTGATTTAAGTTACTACCGATATCATTTCTTGGTTTATCTAGTTAAAAGCTGAGGTTACTGGCAAAACCAAAATATCATGTGATCACAGGCAAATTCATAACTTGGACTTAGCTACTTTCTTTGATTTCTCATGACAAAAATACCTATTATAATAACTCATTTTGCTGAAACATTTATATTTATTTTTCATCAATTGAACACTCCTTATAAGAAAAATCCAAAAGGAAAATAAAGGACTATTTAAATAACAGCAACAATAAACCATGCATTTTTTAAAAATGAGGCTTAAACATTCAGAAACCAAAGTGATTAAAGAACCACTTTGGTTCTTTCCAGTGGAGAAGGTTACAGTTTGATGACTCCAAAATAAACAGATATATTCCTCATCTCTGCAGAAAGCTGTACACATTGCCCTATGATTTGCACTATTAGTCTTGCCAAACAGATACAATAGAGTTCTCAGAATGTGTTTGATGCACAGAAGATTCATAGTCACATGACTCAAAAAGCAAAACAAAAAATAGCTTTTTAAAGAAAATAGTAGAATTGAAAGCACAGAATCTTTTATAAGAGCATCTTAATTTTTGTGTCATATTTCTGCAAAGTGGATGACAACAATCATATATAGATTTAAATACTCCAAGTAAAACTGTATCTCATAGGAAGATTAAAATGTGAATTTAGCTCACAGAGATGGTGAGAAGAAAAAATAATGCATGTGATATTACGTTTTCAACTGCAAAAATCTATTTTTAACAAACAACAGAAATACTTTTATTTATTCTTAAAAATAGTCTCTTTTTTTTTTTTTTTTTTTTTTTTTTTTTTTTTTTTTTTTTTTTTTTTTTTTTTTTTTTTTTTACTTTTTTGAGACAGGGTCTCGCTAAATTACGCAGACTGCCTCTGATCTCCAATTTGCGATCTTCCTGCCTCTGCCTCCCAAGCTACTGGGATTACAGGCGAATGCCACTACTGCTGGCATTTTTCCATTCTTTTAAAAAAATCATGGCAAAACACTTAACGTAAAATCTGGTTTTTTAAATGTTTTTAAGCATACAATTCAGTGGTATTAATTACATTCACAGTGAGATTGTGCAACTATCATCACTTCCAAAATATTTAGATTTTTTTTAATTTAAAATATTTCATGAAATAGTTATATATTAAAATCAGAAATGTAAAAAATGCAATCTCATGTTTTTAATAATTTTATTGTGGTTCATTTACTAGTAGGTTAGCTCTGATTTTATATTGTAGTTTGATAGCTTTATTAAGAGAAAAAAACATTCTGTATAAATACTATTTCTACATAACTCAATAACTGTGGCAGGGAAAAAAAGTTCATTTAGATAACCATTTATTGGATATTTTGAAATAACAGCATTTAAAATGTATGTTAACAAATACAAGCAGCCCTTTAAAGCAAGCCACATCAAACAATAAAATGATCTTTTCCTCTCATGTTTCTTTAGTTTGAATTGATAGATTTTATTAACATATCATACAGACACAAACATATTGAAGTTGTGGGTTATAATTAAACTTGTTTTGTAAGACTCGGCTTCCCGGAGGGACACCGTGTCTATCCAAAGTGTTCCCAATGAGAGACGGAGACCTGAGCCGCTGCAAGCGTAAAGGATTTTATTGTCCGACGCGTCGGGGTCTACTCAGCTCCATCGAACGAGAGAGCGAGAGAGACCCCGAAATGCAGAAGCGAGGGCTTTTTATACCCTTACAGAAGCAAAATGGTGGGTTAGCTGACTGGTATAACTTTGATTGGTCACATTGGTTGACTTTTAAACTGATTGGTTAAATCAAATAGCAAGGCGCGAGTGGGAAGGGGGAAAGTTTCAGCATTCTGAGATGTTGGTGTTAGCAGATAACAGGAAGCCGCAGCTTAAGATAGCTCGGGACCTCCCAAGTTGGGAGCGGTGGGGTCTCTCTGAGGCAGTGGAAAAATTTTCTTAGCCTGATCTATAAAATGGCTTTTCTGTGGCTAAGCTGGGTCCTTCAGTTTAAGATAGTGATAATTTTAGATAACAATTTTTAGGAAAAACGTTCAAAATAGAAACGTATGTTGTATTTATGTTACTATTAAGTTAATATGAAATTAGGCTACCAAGATAAATTGGGCCTCTCTGTAGCAACCCTTCAATGTAATTTTTAGTTAAAACACTAAGAACTTTCTAAATTAAAAGAGAAATAGCATTTTTTTCTAACTTTCCAAATGTCTTAAGGATTCCTTTTAATATCTATTTTTCAAAATATGATGCTATGGTTGACTAATTTACCTTATTCAGAATCAATCACTATGGACTAAACTTTTTGTTCATTATTTAAAAGATAGCATGTAAGACATAAGATTCTCTTATTATGTTGAATTTTTCCTCAAATATGTAACACTAGACAAAAATTATGTATTCCAAATTCATTCATTGTTTTTGGCTTGTTTCCTGAAGGGCCTGTTTTGCAGGTATAAATAGCAAATATTAAAAATAACATAAAATTGCATTCAAACAAACTTACATGTTTACCTCTGAAATTCAGTATCAAGAAAATTATGAAATAGAATCAAATGGAAAAGACTTTCTCCTTAGAATTTACTGTTTACTGATTTTCACAAGAATTCATGATTATGTAGAAACTCCAAGTCAGTATTTCTTTTTTTTCCAAGTCAGTATTTCTACAACCAAAACAAGAGAAATAAGAAAATAAACATTTAGATTATTTAGATCCTAAAGGAGGGCTGGGATTTGGCTCAGTTGGTAGAGCGCTGCACAGCTCAATTCCCAGCACTGCACAAATGGTGGAAGGACCTGGCAATCCACTCCCAAGGCAATCGTGAAACAGTCAGCCATTGAAAACCCTATGAGGGTTGCTATGGGTCGGATACCTACTCGAGGGCACCTAACAACAACAACAATGGAGAAAAACATTATGTATTGATTCATTCATTAAGTGCATATTAATTCACTCAGAATATATTCTTGATTACAGATTTCAATTTGTTCTATGTTGGAAATCCTTCAAATTCTCCATATATGAATCTTTTAAACTCAGTATTGAACATTGCTATAAAATCAGTTGCTTCTATATTTTCTGAGTCCAAGTTAAGTACACCATTTAATAGGTAGAGCCTATCCACAGATTTTTAAGGTGTGATCCTTGCCCTCAAACTGAATAAAACTAACCCACATATAGATATTATATGATATAGGATGTCATTTAATGTCAAATAATGTGATTTAGACTCTATGCAAAAGAAGTAGCCTCAGCATTGCTATTGATAATGAGAAGTCAGTATACTTTTAATCAAATAAATGAATGTTTAAGTTCAACCATGTCTGTTGCTATGAAAGGAAGCATTTCATTAATCACTAAGTATGAATGTATATGGCACACAATGCAAGCGGATGTGAAAATAACTAAGAATCAAGGCAGAGCAGACACTCATTAACTTTTGTATCAACTTGATCCTGAACATCTTAATTAAAAGCATCTATCAAATGTTCACTTGCTGTGTACATGTACATAACTGGGACCCATCACTATTTTAAGGGCATCATTACATTAGTCAGTGTTTGCTGCTTGCAAGCAAGAGTAACCAACTAATTAGGAGATTTTCAAAGCCAAAAGCCCCATTTTGTAGATGATGTAGCTATTTTTGGTACATTCCCTACCAACTGGGCTCCTGCCTTAACAATACTATTGATGCTCACAAAGCGCAATAGAGATGAATCACAGAATCCTCCTAACCCTCAGTTATTCCAGTCCTTGATCTATGTGTCTGCTACAGTGACTATTTATAGTAGGAAGTACATAAATTGATACTTACCTAAGTAGCCTAGTTTGCCTAGGATAGTTTCTGTTTGCCTGGGGAATTCCCAATTTACCTATTATCCCAGTATATTATTATCTTACTCTCAAATTTGGAAAATAAATTCACTCTTTACTTTCAGCTTAAACCAGAAAGCCTGTTTAAAATGCTCTTCTTGCATTGCCTAGAGTGAGAACTTTATACAATTGAATCATCGTGCCATCCCACCAAGACAAACATCCCTGACAGGGAAACTTTTCTAGACCTGATACAATTAAGCCCCCACACCCCTATTTTGATCTTCTATGTATGGTAGCCCACAAAAGTTATTACAAATTTTGTTTTTATACTGCCACATCTTATATTATCAGCCAAGGAAAAGTAAAAATTTGTACAAATTAGAGACATATGCATATGGGTTTGTGTGAGACAGAATGAATAGATATTAAGGCTTATGAATTTTGGATATGTCCTCATGAAAATGACTGAAGCACTATTCCACCTATTTTAAGTGGAAAAGAAGAATGGTAGCCAGTAAATGCCACAACTGATAGAAATGATAAAGTTAGCTTTAAAAAATTCTAGTTGCTGGAAACAATCAACAGTCTATTCAGGTCACTGTTACTGAAGTGGATGATCACCAACTGCATTTCCATTCTTTCATCACTATACTCATAATTCAGAACCCAAGAGAGAATCCAAGAGTTTTCCTTTGATTTGTATACATATCTCTTGCTATAAAAAAGGAATGAGGACTTTTCTTTCTTACAGCTCTGTGAATCACTTGCACAATATATGAAAAATCAGTCCTCAAAGTAAATGGCAACTCGAGGTGTAAAACTATATGCCAAATGCCCAGCCCTTCTCAAGTCATTAAAAATAGTATTATCTTCCATTTTCAGGACTGGAAACCTACTGAATATAGAATATTCTTTTTGTCTTTCCATTTTCTTCAAGACTATTTTGATTCCTAAGGAGCTTAATGCCTGCTGGTATGGCTTATATGCATAAAGGCAGTGATTAGCAAGAACCAGAAATATTTATCATATTGTCTAAGAGAAATAATGATGAGCACAAACCAAGGTACACATAGGTTAGATATTGCTTTAGTTTTCAAGGGCTATGGTAACAAAGCACAAATGGTGGCTTCAAAAGTTGAAATTTATTGTCACACAATTCTAGAAGGTAAAAGTTCAAAATCAATGTGTTGGCAAGGTTGGTACCTTGTGAAGGCTGTGTCTATTCCAAGCCTCTTTTCTTGACTTATAGATGTCTACTTTCTACCTCTCTCTCTTCACAAAGTCTTCCCTCTGTGAATTTCTGCCTCTATCTAAATCATATTCTTTTAGAAGGATACAAGTAATACTGGAATTTGGGGCCACCCTAGTGACCTCATTTTAACTCCCCACTGCAAAGACACTCAGTCCAAATAAGGTCACACTCTGAACTATTACCCTAACATGGATGCTTGAAATAAAATTTATTTTCGTAGTCTTCTTGTCTTTTCACTAATACTTTTTCCTAAGGTAATGTTATAGAAAAAGATTGTTCATATAATAAAGCTAATTAACATGTAAGAAGAAAATGTAGGGATGATACATGGGCAACAGAGTCATATATAAGAAACAAAAAAGTTACCTGTAACAAAGTTACAGGTTACAAATTTACAAAGTTAGCTTGCTCTTTCTGTTGTCTGTTTTTTAGTACCTAGAAACTAAATACTAAATACACGCTGAGAGAAAATCTATGAACAAAAACACTAGTTTTCTGAGCTGACATGAGAAGTTAGACAAGGTAATTTGCATCGAGCACTACTTACCATTTGAGCACCATTGAGCAATAAGCAGCATGGGTTTACATAGAGCAAAATCATGCCAAACACAAATCTGATTGCCTTTTTACTTTTTGTTGTTGTTGAATTACAAGATTAGAGGATGAAGGTAATGTGGGAGATGTAATACTTCGGGATTTCAGCAAAGCATTGGATAGAAAATCTCATGAACTCTAAAATGAATTCATATAGTCAGGAATATTAACACTATGGTAAGGAACGGATATTAAATGAAGAATTGCAAAGAAAAGGAAGTTATAATCAACTGTGATAAGGTAGCTTGGGAACACATCATTATAGGGTGCTAGAGTGATCACAGGATTTATTCATGACACATTAGGCTTCTTGGACTCGATAAAAAGAAATGGAATAAAGGATTAAGAACGCACCCTTTGACTTCAGACAATATGTACAATCAATCCAGACTCAGGGAAAGAAGAAAATAGATTTTGCCTCATAGATTTCTGCTGCATTTGAAAGCAGTTACTTGTATCACTGGATCATTTAATTTACTTCAGGCTCTAAAATTCTTTGATGGATACATTTATTCGGTCTTTTTCTGTGTTTCTGGACAAGCCAATTCTTTCAGTCACCCAATTGGCCTGGCTTAATACTAAAGATCCATAGAGAAGATAACACAAATTCTCTTGGTTTCCTGACTTATTAGGATTCAGAATTGTTCAGGATATTTGGATTCCACCAGTACATGTGGATACGTCATATTAGATGTAACTCCCAAGGTGCAAGTTAAATTGTTGTTGTTGTTAGGTGCCATCGAGTCGAGTCTGACTCATAGCGACCCTATGTACAGCAGATCAAAACACTTGCCGATTCTGTGCCAGGCAAATGATCTTAATTATGTTTAAGCCCATTGTTGCAGACACTGTGTCAATCCATCTGGTGAAGGGTTTTCCTCTTTTGCGTTGACCTGCCACTCTTCCAAACATGATGTCCTTCTCCAGGGATTGTTCTCTCCTGACTACATGTCCGAAATATGTAAGACGCAGTCTGGCCATTTTTGCTTCCAAGGAGCACTCTGGTTGTACTTCTTCTAG
>VMDO01014012.1:46065-56188 GCA_007922755.1 Pedetes capensis | reverse complement strand
GTCTAGTGGCCTTATTTTTCTCTTCTGATTAATTTTGGATTGAAAACACAGTTTTTAGGTATCAATATAGCCACTCCTCCTTTTTTAATATTATTTTTTTGGCTTCCCCATGCTTGGTATATCGTTTTCAGTCTCTGTGTTTCCTTTCAAACAAGTTGAGCTTCTGGGATATCACAACTGGAAGAATTTTCTTTCTTGATTGAATTGGCTAAATAATGTCTTTTAAGTGGAGAGTTAAGATCTTTAACATTTAGGGCTACTTTTGTGAGGAATTTGTTGTTTAGCATAATTTTATTGATTGTTTTTCTAGTATGGTTGAGTGTTGCTTCTTCTATACACTTCCCCTGTTCATATTGGCATTTTGCTGGTTTAAGTTAGATGTAATTGCTTCTTTCTTAGTTTGCATTTGTTCAGGCATTTCTCTGATGGATTTTATTCATTCCTGTATCCTTGCATTTGTTTTTTTGTCTTTCTGTTCTGTATGTAGGTTTTCCATAGGGATTCTCTGAAATGCTGGCTTGGTGGCCATGAATTGTACGAGTTTGTGTTTGGCATGGGAGGTGTTTATTTCTCCAAATATTTTAAAGCATACTTTTGCTGGATATAGTCAGCTTTCCATACAGAGGGGGCTTGAGTGTTGCTGTGAGGCTGAAAGCTATGCCACCAGTATTAAAGGTACCAGCAGGGTCACCCATGGTTGACAGATTTCAGCTGAGCTTCCAGACTAAGACAGACTAGGGAGAAGGACATGCTAACCTATTCCCCAAACAATTAGTCATTGAAACCTCTATGAGAGGCAGAGAAGCACTGTGATATATAGTGCAGGAGAATGGGCCTCCCCAAACTGGCATGCTCTTAAAAGGTGACTGGAGAAGAGTTGCCTCCTCAAAGTAGAGACTATCTTAATGATTGGAATGGAGTAAAGCTCCAGGGACCTCCATTTTCTGATGTGGCATGACTCAAAATGAGAAGGAACACTGTAAATATCCATTCATAATTGAAATGTGGAATGTATGTATTATGAACCTAGGGAAATTAGAAATTGTCAAAAGGGAAATGGAGTGCATAAACATCAAAATTCTAGGCATCAGTGGGCTAAAATGTATTGGCATGGGCCACTTTTAGACAGATAATCATATGGTCTACTATGCCAGGAATAACAGATCAAAGAGAAATGAGGTTGTATTCATAATCAAAAAAGATCTCAATATCTCTCCTGAAGTTCAGTGCTGTCAGTGACACAACAGTATCCACATGCCTACAAGCAAAACCATTTAGCATGACTAGTTTTTAAAATTACACACCCAACATTAAGGCTACAAGTGAAAATATGGAAGATTTTTACCAGCTTCTGCAACCTGAAATAGAATGAACATGCAATCAGGATGAACTAATAATTACTGGCAATTGGAATGCAAAAATTGGAACCAAAAAAGGAGGCTCAATAGTTGGAAAATTATGGCCTTGGTGGCAAAAAGAATGCTGGAGATCATATGATAGAGTTTTCCCAGATCTTTTCATTGAAAATACATTTTTTCATCAACATAAATTGTGACTATTATCATGAAAGTCACCAGATGTAAAATACATGAACCAAATTGACTACATTTGTGGAAAGAGACAAAGGAAAAGCTCAATATCAAAAGTCAGAACAAGCCAAGGTGCTGATTGTGGAACAGACCATCAACAGCTCATATGTATATTCAAACTGAAACTGAAGAAAATTAGAACAAGTGTATGAGAGCCAAGGTATGACCTTGAGTATATCCCCACTGAGTTCAAAGACCACCTCAAAAACAGTTTTGATGCATTAGACACTAACAATCAAAGACTAGACAAGTTGGAAAAAGACATCATGAGGAATTCAAAAGGTTATTAAAAAGAGAGGAAAAAAGGAAAGACCAAATTAAATATCAAAAGAGACTCTGAACCTTGCAATTGAATAGCAAGTAGCTATATAAATGGAAGACATGATGAAGTTAAAGAATTAAACAGATTTCCAAGGGCAGCTTGAGAAGACCAAATCAAATATAATAGCAGCTGGGCATAGAAAACCAAAAGCAAAAACCATGCTGTATCTTTCTCAAACTTAAGGAACTGAAGAAAAAATTCTCAAGCCTTAAGTGGCAATAGTGAAGGCTTCTATAGGAAAAAGTATTAAATAACACAGAAGACATCAAATGAAGATGGAAGGAATACACAGAGTCATTATACCAAAAAGAATTGGTGAATGACCAACCATCTCAAGAGGTTGCATATGATGAGGAACCAATGATAGTGAACAATGAAGTGGAAGCTTCCTTGAAACAAGGAGTGAAACATAAGGCTCCAGGAATTGAGGAATATCAATAGAACCATTTCAACAAGCAGATGCAGCACTGGGGGTGCTAACATGTTTATGCCAACCAATTTGGAAAATAGCTACCTGGCCAATTGACTGGATGAGATCCATATTTTTGCCTATTCCCAAGAAAATGGATCCAACTGAATATGGAAATTATTGAATGATATCACTAATATCACATGCAAGAAAAATTTTATTGAAGATCATTCAAAAGTGACTGCAGAAGTGTATTGACAGGGAACTGCCAGAAAATCAAGCCAGATTCAGGAGGGGATGTGGAACCAAGGACATTATTGCTAATGTCAGATGGATATTAGCCAAAAGGAAAGAATACCCAAAAGATGTTTATCTATGTTTTCTTGACTACACAAAGTCATTTGACTATGTGGATCATAATAAATTATGGATAAGATTGTGAAGAATGGAAATACCAGAGCACTTAATTGTACTCATGAGGAATCTGTATGTGGTCAGGGAGGCAGGCAGTTGTTTGAACAGAGCAAGGAAACACTGCTTGGTTTAAAGTCAAGAAAGTTATGTGTCAGGGCTGTATCCTTTCTCTGTTCCTCTTCAATCACTATGCTGAGCAACTAATCTAAGAAGCTGTACATTATGAAGAAGAATGTGGTATCATGATTAAAGGAAGACTCATTAACAACCTGTGTTGTGCAGATGATACAACTCTATTTGCTGAAAATGAAGAGGATTTGAGTTGTTCACTAATGGAGATCAAGGAACACAGCTATCAGTATGGATTGTCACTCAACATCAACCAAACAAAAATCCTTATAACTGGGTCAGGGCACAGCTTTGTGATTAATGGAAAAAAGCTAGAAGTTGTCCAAGATTTTTCTTTACTTGCTTTAGCAATCAACACCCACAGAAGGATCAGTCAAGAAATCAAAAGTCACTTTACACTGGAGAAAGCTGTTTCAAAAGACTTCTTTAAGGTCCTGAATGGTAAAAATGTCACATTGAAGATAAAGGTGTGCCAGACTCATGCCATGGTATTTTCAGTAGCATCAAATGGTTGTGAAAGCTGGATGTTGAATAAGGGAGATGGGGAAGAATTGATGCTTTTGAATTATGATAATTATGATTCTGAAGTCGAATATTGAATATACCGTGGACTGCCAAAAGTACCAACAGATACATCCTAGAAGAAGTGCAACCAGATTGCTCTTTTGAAGTTAGGATGCCTCTACAGCATCTGATGGATTTTGGACATCTTTTTCCTGGAGAAGGACATCATGTTTGGGAGAATGGGAGGTCAACAAAAAAAAAAAAAAAAGGAGATCCTCAACTAGATGTATTTACACACTCACTGTAACAATTGGCATAAACATAAACTAGGTCATATACCTGGCAAAAAATCGGGGAGTTTTGTTCTGTTACATAGGATCGCTATGAGTTGGTCCTAACTTCAGGGCATCTAGCAACAAGAGCATATGTGCTTGGTTGGAAGTTATGTAACAGTTCATGCTTTCCTTCCTTCTAGGATTACTATTGAGAGATTTGATGTTACTCTGATACATATGCCTTTGTGAGTTGGCATTTTGCTTTTCCATTATTTCTTTGCTTTGGAGGTTTAGTATTCCAACTATAATATGACATGAAAAGGTTCTTTCCTGATCATGTGTAGTTGGGGTCCTGGATGCCTCTGTTGTTTAGGTATAAATTTCTTTGTTTGGATTTGGAAAATCTTCTATCAATATTTCATTGAATTGATTTTTTAAACCTTTGGTTTTAGCTTCATTTCCTTTGTTTAAAACATGGATTCTTTGGTTATGTCTCTTCATATTCCATAATTCTTGGAAATTGTGTTCATATTCTTTTATTTGTTTATCTTTATGTTTGATTTAATTAATTCTTTGGTCTTGTTTGCCATCCCTGATATTCTCACTTCTGTCTGGTCCAATCTGCTGGTGTTGCTCTCTAATGTGATTTTGATTTGATTTACTGGGTTTCTCATTTCCAGCATTTCAGTTTTACTGTTTTGTCCATGATCTCAATATCTTTGCTGAATTTTTCTTCTCAATTTGATACTTTTTGGTCAAAGGGCTGGATTGCATTCATCTACTTAGTTGTACATTCTTTGAGGTCATATGTCATTTTCATAAGTAGATTTCTGAATTCTTTGTATGGAAATTAAGCATTTCAACTTCTTTCTTTTCCATTACTGTGGAATTATGTTCTCTTAGGAATGTCCTGTCATCTTGGTTTTTCATGTTCCATGTGTTTCTATTTTGGGTCTTCTGCATCAGTTAAATTGGCTCTCTCTTCTTTGTTTATTTAGGGGTCTTCTTTTTGTACCAGCTTCTCTTCAGGTTTTGGATACTGGCATCACTTGGAAATGATAAAGCAATCAGATTGTATGCTAATAAGTACTATCATATATAGATTTATAATTTCTTTCTTTCTTTCTTTTTTCTTTTCTTTTTTTTTTTTTTTTGTAGTACTGGGGGTTGAACTCAGGGCCTCATTCTTGCATGCTTTGCAAGTGCTGGACCACTGTGCTGTACCCCTAGCCCATTTTATTTACTTTTTTTTTTGAGACAGAGTCTCACTAAGTTATGCATACTGCCTCCGGTCTCGAACTTTCTATCCTCCTGCCTCCACCTCCTGAGCCACTGGGATTACAGGGGTGTGCCACAGCACCTGGCTTTTAGATTTATAATTTCAATTCATCTAATTTAAAGCCTGCTAGTGTCTAAGAAAGTGTCTGAGAGGAAATGGTAGGGATAATGTACAGTAAGGCGTAGCATTTTATATTAATTTTGGTAGAGATATCAATGGCACAGGGATGAAAATCAGGGGAAGAATTCAGGAGAGAGGGAGAAAGAACAGGATTCGCTAAAAGTAAGGAAGTAGAAAAGGAAAAAAGGGAAATGTTGGAGATTAAGAAAGAAAAGAGCCAACCCCCATAAATCTGCTTATTCCCTTTATAAAGTATATATCTGTATATGTAAGGTTACAGAAACACCATAAGAGGCATGATAGAAACAAACTTGAAACAAACAAATTTGGCAAGTATTGAAAGTATTGCTATCAAATAGGATAACCTAAAAGGAAAAATGCTTAATAACTTGACAAATGAGAAGAATGAAGAAAATAAAATTTAAAGAAAGAAAGGAAGAGGGTAAAAAAGAATGAAAGTGTAGCCCAGCATGACAGGCATCTCTTCTAGATGTCTTTCAACCCAGACCTCGGTAGGAAGTCCCACCTTCAGGCCAAATGTCCTAACTCCCAACCAGATATCTTCCAACAGCCACTCTGGAATTTCATTTTTACAAACAGGAGACACATTTACCTTATTTTTCAATATGTGTATTCACCTCGCATGTGCTGAGGTAGGCGATCAAAGTCTAACTCAATGACTGGGCAGTTTTCCTCCTCTGTCCTGTATACTCACATCTTAGGTGCCGTAATACTGCTATAGAGAAGGCTGCTCGCTGCCAGTGCTAAGACCACTATGTGTGGGATCCCCTCCCCAGTCTCGACACCTATGCATCTCAGGTACTCTGGCCCTGGCTTAGTTCTCTCTGCCTTGACCTCTGTCTCAGGACAGGATAATTTTGCAGAGTACACCTCCCAGGCAGCAGAGCAAAGTCTAATTCACAAAGACCAGGCACACCTCTTCAGTCACCCTGCATGCTGTCACAGCAGGTGCCTTGGGAACACTCTGGCTGCCTACACTGAGTCCACTAAGTGTGGGATTTCTTCTCTATATTCTCAGTGGATATGCTTTTCTGGTGCCAATTTTACCAATCCCTTAGGCACTTCCCCATCTCTAAGTGCTACTCACTTCAGGTGAAGCCTCCTCTCTGTGAAAATTGGAGGCTTTTTAATGTTTTCTTTCCCCCTTTTCTCCACTAGGTACCACACAGCTGGGTGTCAATCACACACTCTCTTTTCTGCAGCTGGGCTCAGTCATGTATTATCCTTTCCATTGTGTGGGTCTCTGTTTTTGTTATAATTAGTCCAACATATTGCCACCTGAGCAGTTTCTGCAGATTTCCTAGTTTTCTCTGCTTGGAATACACTTTGTATCTTTCTATTCTGTCTGTTTGATGTGCCTCATCTCATGGAGGCTGTTGCTAAGCCACCATACTAAAATGTTTTCATATATTAAAAATTTCCAATTGCTAAAAATGTGTGTAAGCACACAGTTTACAATGTATTTGTTTAAAAATAATGTAGGTGAGAGTTTTGAGTGGGAAAACATTTAAAAAACTTAAAAATTTTATCTCTGTACTCAATGCATGAGTGTTTTTCTCTTAGTTTATTATTCATAATAATCTTCTGGCATATTGACCAGTATTCCCATGAGACTGGCTAATTTATTAATTAACATGAGATCTAATAAACTTCTCCAGTGTGTGATACAGTAGTGCTAACTATAGGCACAATGTTGTACAACATGGTCTAGCACTGAATCATCTTTTGAAAAGGAAGTTTCAGTTATCAATCCTTTTGACTTTTTATATGATTTATTTTTAATTAGTATATATTAATTGTGTATAGAAGTGGTTTTCATTGTGACATTTTCATGCATGCATATAACATTTTAATGATATCCATCCACTCTCTGTATTTACCCTCTCTCCTCCTCTTCACCTTTTCTTCCTTCCACATCCCAATAGTTCCCCTAAATTCTAATAAAGCTTACCTTTTTAGACAAAAAATAAACATAAATATATTCATGTATCATTTAACCATGGTTCTGTGTTCTGAGAAATGAATCAATAGTTCATTTCATCAGTACATGGACTTCCCAGTGTATACTTCAAAAGCCTAGCTATTATAGGGTACTGAACACCTCAGCCACATGATTTACCCCATTGCTCCTAGGCTCTAAACCTGTATAGCAATGTTATTGTATCGAATATTGTAGGCAACTGTAACACAGTGATATTTATGTATCTAAATAGATCTAAACATAGAGAAGATAAAGGGAAAACATTCAGTGTTAGGAACTTTTCAGCTCCATTATTATCTTAAGAGGACCCCATTGTATATATGGTCTTTCATTGACTGACACATTGTTTTGTGGTTGAGGACTATCCTAGAGATATAAAATTGTACCATTGTTCCCATGCATAACTCAGTTCATTTTCTATAGTAAAAATTGTGCATACTATCCACACCACGGTAAGATTTAATTATCCCTTAATGATAGCAAAGAAACCTGATATGAATAGGTTTTCCTCTAAGACTAGAGAAGCCAATGGAACATAGGATAAAATTATCACATGTGAAATCTTTTTCTCAAGAGAACCAATGACTATAATTGAAACATCTCATACTGTTTGATTTGCTTTTGCCCTATAACCAAATGTTTCAATTAAACTCATTTGTATTAGCATGGCTGAGATCATTTCCAATACTTTGTTCAAATTACCACAGGATTCAGCCTGGAATATCAAACTCAGACTTCAGAGCACACAGTTTGGGTTCTGGGAGGCTTGTAGACTGAAGGTAACGGGGATCTTTATCATTCCCACGTAGGAGTTCTCCTTAGTGACTACACATATTTTTTTTCATACTTGAAACAAAAATTCTTCCACAGAGAGCTAATCAGCATCCACAGCCAGCAAACAGGATTCCAAAGCAGTTCTCTACTTAAAGAGATATCTTGTTTCACACATGCTAATGAAAGCTGAAAGTATTCTTTCTGCCTGCATTTTGGATCTATTAAAAATATTAAAATGTTTTGCAAGAAGTGCTGAAGTTGAAGGTCAGTTCTCCTTTGGGATCTCTTTTCTGTACTTCTAAAAAAACTGATGAGGTCTACATTCTGAGATTAGGAATTTTAAACATTACCACCAATTATAATTTAAGGAACTAGGAATGTGGTGGAATATAAAGGATTTCTAAAGTGCATACGAACTGAAGGAATAGTCTACCTCCTAAAATCACTTCTAATTTGGGAAAGTAGTTTACAAATGGCATAAAAAGACCTTAATGGAAAGTGTTAGCCTAGATATTGATTGGTACTCATTGTACTCGGGCACCATGAATCACACATATGTTAAATCAAAAGAAAGAAAAAAATGCAGTCTATGCTCCTATTGATCCCAATTTGAGGGTAAAGAAGGAGAAAAGGCTTGGTCCAAGGTCACATAGCTATTTTGGGACATAGCCAAAACAGGGTTCTGGGAGACTTAGAGGGTTAGAGATTCCAATCTTGTCCTTAATCTTAGTGACTCTGTTGACGGAAAAGTAGTGTTTTCCCCCTACATACACCCCAATTTAAGGCAAATCACTTAAATATAAAAGAACTTGACCATGACTTAAATTTTTGCCTTTGTTATTATTGTTAGGTATTGTTGGGTCAGTGTCCAACTCATAACTACCCTACATAACAGGAGGCGAAACATTATTGTTATTGCTTCTCTGCTATTTATAGGGTTTTCAATGGCTGATTGTTTTTTGTAAGGTCCTTCTCCCAAGCCTACAGTTCCTAGTGTTCCCAGGCAGTCTCCCATCCAAGGACTAACCAGGCCTGACCTTCCGAGATCTGACAGGATCAGACGCCACAGTGGTATGGCTGCAGGCACTGCCGCCTTTGAGACAGATTAAAAACAAAGTCTGAAATGTGTCTATGTGCATTCTTTAAATGATCACAAGTTTCATGAAGCTGAAGATTGAGGCTTTTACTTCTTTTCAGATGGTGCAAACCTTTCCTCAGGATAAGTGTCATTGCTGGGGAGAAAGAGCATCAGTTCATGCAAGCTGAAGTATCTACTACATTCCTCCATACCTCTGCCTCTTGATAATGTGAAAGAAATTAGGGGAGTTGGCATAAAATATCTGAGTACTTCAGCATGAACTTACTTTCTAAGGTGTGCTTCTGAAATTGCTCCAATTATTCTTTTCCCCTCTTGACTAGTACTGTTGGACCATCACAGAAAATTTTGAAGTTTTTACATATTTTTAGTTCTCTGTGTGGAAGAAAAGTTTGAGGACCTAATCTTCTTCTCTAGTGCCACAAAATCAACCAGCAAAAATTAGTCTTGTGTTTGAGGTTTGTGAGGATCCTCTAAGTAAGAACTTCTCTGTTTTTAATAACAGATTTGTGAGATGGCCAAGTCCTTAGAGGCTTAGCACTAATTAATCTACTTCACTATAATATGAGCACAGTTTTATTGTTTTCTATGATTGCATCAAATCGTCATTCTGGCTTCTGTCCTAGTAAATAAAAATTTTGAGCTGGGTACAGTGGTGCACACCTCTAATCCCAGTGACTCAGGAGGCTGAGAGAAGAAGATCATGAGTTCAAGGTCAGAGGCAGTCTGTGTAATTTAGCAAGATTCTGTCTTCAAATGAAAAAAAAAAAAAAGCTTGTGTTGCTTTTCAATGGTAGAGCACTTACAAAGTATATGTGAGGCTCTGGATCTAACTCCCAAGTATCACAATTAATTAATTAACATAAAAATAATTTTACCATAGTCAATTTTTCTGTAATTTCAGAAAGAATTTGATAATTACCATCATACAGGAGTGATAATTGGAAAGAAGAGAAACTGGAGTAGTGTATTTTGGGCCCATCATTTTTAGCTGGCCAAATAAAATAGGAAAGTGGTTCTTCTTCTTTTTTCTTTTTCTTTTTTCTTTCTCTTTTCTTTTCTTTTTTCTTTCTTTCTTTCTTTCTTTTTTTTTTTTTTTTTTTTTTTTTTTTTTTTTTTTTTTTTTTTTTTTTTTTTTTTTTTTTTTTTTTTTTTTTTTTTTTTTTTTTTTTTTTTTTTTTTTTTTTTTTTTTTTTTTTTTTTTTTTTTT
>VMDO01014012.1:0-45965 GCA_007922755.1 Pedetes capensis | reverse complement strand
CAGCCCATTTTTTTACTTTTTAAGACAGGGTCTCCCTAAATTATGCAGACTGCCTCTGGTCTGGAACTTGCGATCCTCCTGCCTCCACCTCCCGAGCTGCTGGGATTACAGGCTTGCACCATCTGTGCCCGGCAGAAAGGGGTTAATTCTTAAATGTAAGGAAAAGCCCTAGTCTAAGAAAACACAAAATACTATTATTGAAATAAAGAACAAACCAACACCATACTTTGTTATTGTTCATTTCCCTCTATGGTTTCTGTGTGATTTTTAGTTGACTGATAAAATGTGAAAGCATGGCTATCTAAATAAATTTAATCACCAAAGATAAGCAAAGTGTCAGATTTTAAAAAATTAACTAGGAGCTAATTAAGCTGAGACCTCTCTGGCACCTTGGGTTCCTACTTTAGCAAACTTAAGCAAAGCCCTATGAAATACCAAAACAAAACTGGAGCTTACCCAAACAGCAACTTCTAACTGACATCTAACAAGGAACTTTCCTCTTTAGCCAACCCAGTGTGTTTTCTTCTTTTTGCTTCATCAAGCACCTTATAAAAAAGTTTGCTCTCTTGTAGTCATCCCTCCCCACACCTTCTGCCATGCAGTGTTGAACCTCTTGCAGTCAAATGCTACCCAATTCATGAATCATCAAAGGCTCAAATATACTCCTCAAAATTTTAATGTTTATCTTTTAATAAATCCGAAATGGAAGGTTATCTAATGTGATAGGAAACACTGTAAGCTATAATGAGTCTAGGTCATGCTAAAATATCAAGTGAGGATATTTTAAAGGATATCACTAATCTCTATATCAGTGTTTTGATTTAAATAAATACACACTTTTTTTCCTATCACTGATTGAAATAGTTTTGAATTTAAAATGAACCTTATCAAGCTCATCAAATTCAAGTTAACTCAAGGTTTTATAAATCTAATTACCCACCCCCCAAGTAATATTTTATAAAAATGTTCTCCAAAAGCAGTAATAACTAGTTGTCATGAAAAGGAATCTTTGTTTCTCAAAGTTGGTGAATGCAGCAGAGACTTCCATGTAGTCTTGCTTGTGAGTCAAATGCATTAATTACAAAGCAAAACACTCTATAGAACTCTGGTGAGACATAGCAGTAATGACCCTATTAGTTCGTAGTTTTGGTCAAATAGCTATTGATGAGGAGAAAACTCAGTTACTGGAGTTTTGAGAATTAATATATTCAGAAAGTCTAAGGCCTTCTGGCCATGCCAGCTGAGTACAAAATTCATAGGGAAATGAAGGAAGAAATTGAGGGAAAAACTTTTCACCAAGGTTTTTTGATACTCAGAAGTGATTGTGACATTGTACCGAAGGCAATAGAGAGCAAAGCAAAGAAACAAAGTTCTAAGAACATAGTAGAAGAGAACAAAATTAATGAAGCCTCATATCTGCACTGTACCCTTTTCCCACCTATTGTCTTCTTTGATGTTCTGTTCTGTGTTATATGGAGAGTCAGCAATATCTACTTCCATTTCAAAGACAGAAACTGCAGTCTGGGAGAAGTTAAGGCTATTTAGTGATTGGATGTTGTAAATACTCTACCATGAAAAATTCTCTTTTAGTCTGACGTAATCCAATATCACCTGTCCTACTTTGAATTTCAATTTAATTTCAATTCATTCACTGTCAGTCATATTCAGTCATGAAACATTTATTGGGAACCTCCTATTAGATAGTGCAACCTTAGGGATTAGAAATGAAATGAGAGAGTTCTGTCTTCAATGAAACACAGTTTAGAGGGGAGATAGGCAAGAAAAGCAACAACTGAAAAATATGAGTACTAAATAAACAATGTCCTTTGAGGACTTGAGGGGCCCTATATTTGTGATCATGCTATGACCCAGTATGTCTGGGACAGTTCTAGTTTACTTCTGTTGTTTTTTAGTAATTGTTGTGGACACATTATTTCACCTTAGGAAGAATTTTACTTGTGATCATAACTCATATGAGTACATTACATAATCTGTCCTAGAAGAGAAAAAGCTTTTTGGAAAAAGTCACCTTAAGGTAGTTTTCACTTGTATAGTTTTCCAGTGAATTTCTCAAACCCATGTTCAATCCACCTCTAGTGTATCATCTGTATTGCCACCAAATGATCTTTCTAAAAGCCAAACCTAGCATTGTCATATCCCAGCTTTTAAAAACCTTCAATAATCCACCATCTATAGGATAAATTACAGTCTCTTACTTCTTCAGCCATAGTAAACTACTTATATGTCATGCGATTTCAGGGCTCTGTGCCTTGGTACATGCTGCTGCCTGTCACTGTAACATCTTTCCTCCAACATTGATCTGCCTGGTTGATACATAGTCTTTTCTTCAAAAACAAACAAACGAACCAATAGCAACTCTGTGAGCTTCCCAAACTGAAATTTCTCCTGCATTTTACTACTGTATAATCTCTAGATTAGGGTTCATCATATCACATTATGGATTTTAGATGTCTCTTTCCCTGACTTAGCTGTAGCTCTTTGAGAAGTGCAACCAGATCTCATCTGTGTCTTACCATGTCTGTGTCCATTAAATAAATGCTTATAGAGCTGGATTTGTTAAGATTTAGGTAGGTGAGAAAAGGGAGGGTTGTTAGGAGTTTTCCAAACAAAGAAGATAAAATTTGCAAAGCCTGAAGTGGTCAAGAGTATGCGAGAGTCGCTAGGAATAGCAAATTGTTTCATGTGTTTTGGTCAAGGTGTAATTATGGGTGAAGGAGGTAGGGAATGAAAATTTTTCTGTGTAACTGTAAAATAGAAACAAAGATCCTATGGATTATCAACTTTGCAAAAAAGAATAAAGGTACTCCACAATTTATGATGGGGTTATGTACTGATAAGCTATTCAGAAATTAAACATGTCACAGTGAGAAATGTATTTAATAAACTTAACCTATTTAACATTATAGGAGAAGGACCCACCAGCCCACTCCCCCAAAATAATCAGCCATTGAAAACCCTATGAATAGCAGAGAAGCAGTAACAATACTGTTTCGCCTGTCATACCTAGGGTTGCTGTGATTCAGACACCGACTTGACAGCACCTAACAACAACAACAACTTAACATCACAACTTAGCCTAGCATAACTTAAATGTGCTCAGCACAGTTACATTAGCCTATAAATGGGCAAAATTATTGAGCACAAAGTCTATTTCATAATAAAGGATTTGATGTCCCATGTGATTTATGGAAAACTGTACTGAAAGTAAGAAACATAAATGTCTCTTGGGTACTCACTGTTAGCAGATATGGCAGGAGAATGATGAGACAAAAAATATACAAAATAAAATATGCTGAAAATGCTGGGAATGCTACCACTGCCCAGCATCACAAGATAGGATCAGAGGGCATACCACTAGCACAGAAAAAGGTCAAAATTCAAAACCCAGAGTAGAGTTTCTACTGAATGCTTATTGCTGTCCTACTATTATAAAGTCAAAAATTTCTGAGTTGACCTATCATAAGAGGGAAAACAGGCTAAACTTGGCATTCATACATTTCCCTTATAGTTAATGATTGAGAAATTGCCATGTGGTAGGCATGGTGTAAGACATCTCTGGGCACTCTGGTTATAAATGTACTTGTTAATGTCAGCTCCTCAACAGCACATTTCTCCACATGATATTTAGAGAATATCAGAAGGTGAACTGTCTCAATTTGGAATTCTCAATTTGGAAAATAACATTTAATGAGCATCTACCCAACACAAAATAAAACCAAGAATAAGGTTACAGAGAACATCTGTGACAGATATAGCATGACTTAGGATGTGCTCAGGCATGGCCTTTATTCTGGAAAGTCCTGGGCTTAGTCAACCTGCAAAGCAAACAATAGAAAAAACAACTTTACTAGCTACTGTAAAGCACCCATTGATTTCTGGCTGGATATATACATGACTACCCTGTGTCCACCTCCATGTGTCTGTCAGCTTGTCTTGCTATGGAGGCTTGAATGTTGCTGTGATGCTGGAAGAATTCAAGAGGTTGACATAAGAAGACCTCAAGTTCAAGGCCAGAGGGAGCCTGTGAAACTTAGGGAGACCCTGTTTCCAAAATAAACAAACAAAAATGGAGCTGGGGTATAGCTCAGTGGTAGAGCACTTGTTTATATATGAGAAATCTAGGTTCAATCCCCTCGGTACTTAAAAAGAAAAAGAAAATCCAAAGACTGTCCTAATTACAACCCTGTGAGACAACAGTCTGAGATTTAGGGTGACACCTTCCTTACTCTCATGGTGGTAATTATTTTAAAAAGTACTGATCTTCCATTCTTAGAAGATGCATCAGTGATCACACCTATCTCATATGATGTTTTGCATTTCTTCCTTCCACAGGAATGTGGAGAGTAGAGCAGATTATATATTATTATAGAGATATAGTGAATGGGGCACAGGTTCAAGGTGATTCACCATGAATTGTGACAGCTGGGTGATAGATACACAGAAAATTATATGTAACATTCTGTATCTTTTTATTTTACATTCTCTCTTTTCTAAAAGCCTGAAACATACTGGAAGGAAAGACAATATATTAATTATTATCAATCTGTTATACAGCCTACTATGTTAACTCCTAGAGAGACAAATCTGTGCACTTCATTATGAATATTTATAGAAAATGGGCTTTACAGATTGTCAATACCAAGATTGTTAGCCCGATGTGTGGGTACAAGAATGATTCAGAAAATCCACAATTACCCAGAACTTGTAAAATTAATTTTAGATGTGTATTTTTTTTATATTAGAGTTAGAAGGACTTTATAAACCAAGAGAACAAACTATTAAATAGCATCACATTTTTCAAGAGAGGCTGCTGAAGCTAGACCTGGTGGCCCATGTCTGTAATCTCATCTCTTGGGAGCCTGATGCAGGAAGATCACTATGAGTACAAGGCCAGTCTATGCTACACAGCAATTTTCACATTGGCCTGGGCAAGACACTATCTTAAAAAAACACCAAAAAGTCAGACCAGGCACGGTTGTATGCACCTATAATTCCAGTAACATGGAAGGTGGAGGTAGGAGGATTGCAAGCTTGAGGCCAGAGGCAGCCTGCATAACTTAGTGAGACCCTGACTCAAAAAAAAAATTAAAAGTGGCCTGAGGGGAGAAATGTATGTAAAGGCCCTGGGTTCAATCCTCAAGTACCTAAAAAAAAAAAAAAAAAAAAAAAAAAAACACTACAAAACAAAACAAAAAACCGTTGGTGCTCTTTTATAAAATCCATAGCAATCTTGTTAAAACTAGCCACAGACTCACTTCTAAAGCCCTGGGTTCAACCTGTATCCTAGTAGTAAGGAAAAAAAGGGGAGAAAGACTATTGAGAAATTTTTATTTTCTTAATATGATTATTGTTGTTAGGTGCCCTCAAGTCGAGTCTGACTCATAGTGACACTCTGTACAACAGAACAAAACACTCTCCAACACTGCCATGACTCGTACTGTCAGTGCTTCTGTGATAATCATATGGTTTTCAAGGGTAGATTGCTTCAGGAGTGGATTGCCACATTCTTCTCCCTAGCTGGCAGCACCTGCTATTATTTGACAACCGAGAGGAAAAGAAATGCATTTCCAAAATAACATAATCAATAAGAAAATATATTTCCATTTTGTCAAATCCAGGCGTACACCATTGTATGATGTTGTTGTTGTTAGGTACCATAAATTTGGGCCTGAATCATAGCAACCTTACGTACTATAGAGCAAAACACTGCCCAATACTGTGCCATACCTAGCTCTATGTCTGTGCTTTTCTGGTATTCATAGGGTTTTCAATGGCAGATTGTTTCAGGATAGTTTCTGGAGTGGGTTGCCAGGTCCTTCTTCCATTTTCATGGTGTTGGGGATGGAACCCAGGGCCTCAGAGAGCATAGAACAGCACTCTACCAACTGAGCTATACTCCAGCCCCTACCAATGTATAATGTTGTTGCTGTTCTTGTTGTTAGATGCCGTTGAGTCAGTATCTGATTCATAGAGTAACAGGCCAACAGTATTGTTAGTGCTTCTCTGCTAGTCATAGCATTTTCAATGGCTGATTGTTTTTTTGGAGTGGTTTTCTGGGTCCTTCACACAAGCCTACATCACCAGGTGTTCCCAGGATGTCTCCCATCCAAGTACTAACCAGGCCCAACCCTACCATAGCAGTATGGCTGCAGGCTAATGTATGATAGTATAGGGCAAATGTATTCTTTCAACAAATCAATGATATAAAATGTGGGAGAGTATTTGCATAGCAGACTTGAGGCTCTGGGTTTGTACAGTGATATATCATGTGTAGATGAGGTTTGCACTGTCTGGATCTGCTTTGTCCAAAATCTAACATCCCACCACTCATTGTCTTTCTAGAATCTGTCCTGTCACACATTTAAGGCAAACTCCCTTCCGGATATGGCCTTTTCCGATTTACTTTAGACAAAGTTGAACTATAAAAGCTCTTATGAGTGACTTAAATTTCAGTATGTATCACTTTATATGTTTTCTCTGCAAATACAGCTTAAGTTCTTTATCAGTACAGACTATGTTTGCTGCCTGTGTATTTTCTAAGCACGTGTATCTGGTGAATAAGGAAACATGGCTATTCATTGGCTTCTATTCTTCCTTCTTTTTGCCTCTGATCTAGAAGTAAAAATATTTGAATTAGATATTATAGAGGAAACAAAGTAAATACCATGCTTGAAGCAATTATTTACACAATCTCCTTTTGATTCTCAGTTTGCTCCTCTAGTTTGATTCCAGTTTGACTTAAAAAATCCAGACACACATGGAAATATTCAATGATATAACTATAAGCAAAATTATTTTTCAATAGTTTTTTTCTTTTGCTTTTTAAAAGGTCTAATACTAGATATTTTAAAGCCCAAAGCACAAATCCTAAAAAAAATTATAGGAAGAAAATTTTCTGTAAGTTTTCCTTCATGGTCATTTTGAGTATGATTTTATTTTTCTCTTTTTTTATCTCCATGACTTCATTTACAATTTTTTCAAAAGTATGTTAGTTCACAACTTTACTAGGTTATCACTATCATTTTTTCTTACATTTAAAACTGATTTTAGAGAAACAGAATATCTAGGAAGATTCCCATGTGTTTTCTCATTAGCAGTGTTACCTATTTTTCTGCAAAGTAATAGCTTTGTAAAAATGGCATTTGAAATAGGCATCCTTGATACAAATTGCAGATTACTTCCTAACTACTCCTGTCTGAGTCCTCCCAAATCAATAGAAATTCATGGGATCTGAAAATTAAATCTTGCAGTGTATTTTTTTCATTCTTACTTTATTGATAAGGTTATAATCCTTCTGCACCATTTTAGCAAGTGCAGGCAGAAAAGTATTAACATTGACATTTGAAAATGGATGTGTTAGGTAGGAGAGGGGGAGGAGATATAAAGACTCCTTTTTAAATCTCATAGACTGCTCTAAGTACATCAGAAGTATTTTGCTGAATGGCCTTGCTATTGCCCAGTTTGTTCTCTTGTATTACCCAAATTCAAGGGACTACACTTTGAAAAAAAAAAAAAAAAACTAAAGAAAAGGAGAAGCTCAATCTTTTCAAATTAAGAAACTACCAATCTAGATCATCAAGATTGTGAGTGCAGGTGCATGCCTGTGATCCTGGTCACACCTTCTTTACCACCTACGCTGGCAACAAATTCATTAACAAAGGCAAAAAGCAGCCAGGCACACTGGTGCACACCTGTAATCCCAGTGACTCAGGAGGTAGAGGCACGAGGATTACAAGTTTGAGGCCACAGGCAGCCTGTGTAACTTAGCGAGACTCTGACTTAACATAAAGAGTAAAAAATGGGCTGGGGGTGCAGTGTAGTGGTAGATCACTTGCAAAACATGTGTGAGGGCCTGGGTTCAAACCCCTAAGTACTGCAAAGAAAAAAGGTGCTCTTTTACAAAAATCCAAGGCAGTCTTGTAAAAATGGCCACTGTCCCACTTCTAAAGGTCAACATTTGGTACACAAATATAAAAAAATGCAGATTCTGAACTGAAGCAGAGGATTTAGAATTCCACATCTTCTTAATTATAGCACAGCATGGAGCAAGAAACAAGGTGTTTTCTTAGTTCTGTTCCTTGGTAACCACTAAGCTATACCATAGGAACTGACTCCCCACTCCAACCAATCTCAAGGAAGAGATGTTATATTTTGTTTATATTTTGCTGGTAAATAGTTCATAAAGAGCCAATCATTCTTTATATCCTTCTTTGCCTCTGTTGCCATTACAAGTCTAAAATTCCCTGTTTCTACACAAAAGTTGATTGTTCCTATTTGAATATGTATATGTTGTTGTTAGGTGCCCTCCAGTTGAGTTCAACTCATAGAAACCCTATGTACAGCAGATTGAAACACTTCCTGATTCTGTGCCAGGTACACGATCTTACTTATGTTTAAGCTCATTGTTGCAGACACTGTGTCAATCCATCTGGTGGAGGGTTTTGCTCTTTTGCGTTGACCTGCCACTCTCCCAAACATGATGTCTTTCTCCAGGCATTGATCTCTCCTGGCTACATGTCTGAAATATGTAAGATGAAGTCTGGCCATTCTTGCTTCCAAGGAGCACTCTGGTTGCACTTCTAGTCGGACAGATCAGTTGATTCTTTGGGCAGTCCATAGTATATTCAATAGACGTCTCCAGGACCATAATTGAAAAGCATCAATTCTTTTCCTGTCTCCCTTCTTCAATGTCCAGCTTTCACAACCATATGATGCCACTGAAAAGACCATGGCATGAGTCAGACGCACATTCGTCTTCAACGTGACATCTTTGCTTTTCAATAGTCTAAAGAGGTATTTTGCCACAGCTTTTCCTAGAGCAATGCGTCTTTTGATTTCTTGACTGCTGCTTCCATGTGTGTTGATTATAGAGCCAAGCAAAGCAAAATCTTGGACAACCTCAATCTTTTCTCTATTTATTGTGAAGTCGCATACTGACCCAGTCATAAGGATTTTTGTTTTGTTGATGTTTAGTTGTAACCCATGTAACCTATGATCTTTAATCTTCATCAGTAAATGTTTTAAATCCTCTTCACTTTCAGCAAGCAGAGTTGTGTCATCTGCATAACACAGGTTGTTAATGAGTCTTCCCCCAATCCTGATACCACGTTCTTCCTCATAAAGACCAGCTTCTCAGATTATTTGCTCAGTATATAAATTGAAGAGATATAGTGAAAGTGTACAGCATATATAATTTCGTCCAATTTTTGTTTCCTTTGTGTCCACAACCCCTCAGTACCCTAAAGATTTTATTAGCTGTCACCATCAAAATCCTCTGTCTCTTTTTCCTCCTCAGTTATCATTCCCTTGGTCTTACCATAATGTGTTACTTCACTTATGTTGAATTCATTGCTTCCCTGGAGTTTCTGTGAAGTCACCACTGTTTTTTTACCCCATATTCATTATGCCACAAGTCACAGAAATAAGATCATGTCTTGATTTTTGTCATATCTAGACTTCCTCCCCCAAAACCCCTTCCTTTTCTGAAGGGCTTACTATCACACTTGACAAAGTGTTATCCCTTCTCATTGTTGCTATCTACCAAGCTTCCAATTTAAACACTAAATTCACTTTTTGTTTTGATCTCTAGTTTGGAATATTGGTGACATGAACAGTCATGAGGATGATCCATTGTAAACTACAATCACTCATAGTTTTGCTTGTATCTCATTCACCAATCCTATATTCTGTGCTACCAGCAATAACTGTGCCATTTCTCCAAAACTTTTTCACCACAACTATTCCTATATTGTGTACTTGTTTTGTCTACTTCTCTCATGACAATGGCTTACTCCATTTGAACTTCCAGTTCATTTGTTCTCCCACTTTCTGATCTTCTTGCCTTATGTGCTTATTTTCCTACTTACCTAGCTTACGTTCCATGATCCACTAGTGTAGTAGGTTGTTTTATGTTATGTCAATGTTCTTTTAATTTCCTTGCACCTCCCTCATGTCCCTCATGACCAATTTCACAAAACGCAAATACTGCTTAAACATAACTCCCTCCCTCTCTTCCTATTCCCATTGGAGCTCTTGGATACTGCTCCCAAGGCCTACAGAAATCACACAGCATTACTGCAAGGAGTTAATTTTAATTTATAACTGCAAATTTTAAGCAAATGTCTAGATTTTTCAGAAGTGCCCACATACCCTTTTCTATTTTCTCTAGTAAGCTCAATTTTCCTCTTGCCAGGGTATTTTACTCGGCATAAACTTAATAGAATGAGCTGGCTAATAGAATGGGGCTTTGTGGATGGGCACAAAGAATGACTTAACAATGACAACTTGAATTCATAGCAAGATGAATCCTCATGCCTTGATATCAAATCACTATGGAGAGAGAAACTGGTAGATAAATTGAAATATAGTATTTGGATACCTTGGCAGAGGAGAGCTTGAAAGAAAAATTGAATTGCAACACAGACAATTAGAGAATGTTCCATTTGTTGCATTTCTTAGTTTTTGATTTAAGATGCACTCTCATTACACTTGAATATTCTACTCTTATTGATCTAATACCTCCCTATGTCCATGATCATACGAGGGTGTCTAGCAAAGGAAAAGGATATTTTTATCTGAAAAAAAGTCAAAGGAATGAATTTTATCGTACATTTGCCTCTTATCTGGGAGAGTTCCTTTTTAAAACTCTGCTATCACTGGCAACATTCACATTGTTTTAGAGCTCTTGTCATGGCCAGGTGCTAAGAGGTGTCTTCACTGAATCTCTGATAAATTGCACCTGGGTCAGAACACCATGAGACCAGCTACCTGAGGATGGGTTTCAGTCTGCTTGATAAACTGTTTGGAATCATGGTCTTTCTAGTTTGCCTTTTAATAATTTTATGTATCTCTGTTTATCTTTTTCCTTTGTTTCCCATCTCCAACCTAATAATTTATATTTTCTCCTATCTCTTTCTGTTTTCTTTTCTTTCCCTCCTCCCTCCTATCTTCTTTTCCTTCCTTCCTTCTTCCTCCCTTCCTTCCTTCCTTCCTTCCTACCTACCTTTCTTCCTTCCTTTCTTTCTTTCTTTCTTTCTTTCTTTCTTTCTTTCTTTTTCTTTCTTCTTCTCTTTCTTTCTTTCTTTTTTCTTTCTTTCCTTCCCTCCTTTCTTTTTCTCTTGCTCTTACTTTTGATGGGCACAGGTAAGCTTGGGGGACAAAATAGGTTGACCCCAAATTGAATAACCATTTTAACAGTTTTAAAACTACCCTTGTGTTACATGGAAAGAATATTTGAATATTATTAATAACATTCATTTATGTATAGTGTAAAATTTATTGGTCTGCAGCTGTAGCCCTGTGGCTTCTGATCCCATCAGGTCTTGGAACCTAAGCAGGGTCGGGCCTGGTTAGTACTTGGATGGGAGACCGCCAGGCAATACCAGGTGCTGTAGGCTTGGGAGACAGATCCAGCGACCCACTCCCAAAAATCAATCCACAATTGAAAACCCTATGAACAGCAGAGAAGCACTGACAATACTGTTTTGCCTGTTGTATGTAGGGTCACTATGAGTCAGACACCGACTCGACAGCACCTAACAACAACAACAACAAAATTTATTGAGTAGACATTTACATTGCCTCAAAATTTTTGCCATTATAGGTTGGATAATTCCATGCTGATTTTCTATCATTCTCTCTATTTTAGTTGCTATCAGTATTTATTAATTAGGTAAATAAATATAGGTAAGTCTTTCATCCATACTGCCAAATTGCTCACCAGTAATAATGTCTTCCTAGTGTGATAGAATTACTCTGTAACACTGGGGAGTCTTTCAAGACTTAAAGGACAATAGTGAGAAGTCCAAGTTGGGTGTGCAGGTGCTCTGTTGCAAAGCTCCTGAGTGGGGCCCGGGTACCGAAAGAACAGATGTGAAACTCTTGAGCTAATCTTGGTGCCAGATACCACGATTGTAAGAACAGAGCGACAGATGTATCTGGAAAGATACAAACCAAATATGCAATTATAAATACAGAAATTCTGTAAACCATACCAGAGGATTAAGAACTGGGGAAAAACACAGAGTGTGAATGGGAAGACTCAGGAAGGACAGTTCAAACTGATGTTTTGTGAGTGATCTCTGCTGGAAATTCTAGGCAATGGCTCTCAAACATTAGCATGTCTAAAATTCTCCCAGAGCTGAGGGCCTGTGTGATTCTGGGTGGACTGGGGACAGGATACTATGGGATCCATCCCAGACATTATCATTCAGTGGAGCTGAATTGGAATCCCAGGAAGTCTGGTGATGTTCAGTTAGAGGCACACATTTTAAGTATATCCATTTGAAAGACAGTTGACTTGAGTGACACATACAGTCCCTCAGCAAACAGTAAATAATTTAGATCTTTTTACATATTTTTACTGTCACTCTCATGGTTTGGTAATATATAGGTAAATAAGATTCCTTATGTCTTCCCATGTATGTAACTGATCCCAGCAGGCAGCGCCTCTCTGCTACCTATTTCTGAAATTTCATCTGACCAAACACAAGTGCTGCGCACTGAGTGTGAACACTCAGTTTTTATTCACTGGTCTGCTTCTCCTTCCACCACCTCTCCTTACCCTCCTTACCCTCCCTCCTTTGTTCCCTCAGCAAAGGCATGCATTAAAGACACTCTGCAGCTGAGAAGATAAAGCTGGATTTCTCTGAGCTGAAAGCCATTTCCCCCTCTATGGAAACATTCAGAGTTGTAGTCCACAGACAAGAAGCATTACCATCTGATCTGCTTTATCCGGTAGCAGCAGGAGCCCCAGTGCGCTATAGGGGAAAGTTAGTCATGGGTGGATGCATGGAGACAGAAGATTCTCCTTGCTTGGCTTGTTCTAGGATCAGTGTGTAAGCTTTGTTTCCAGTAATGCTGTCTGTGGCAAATGCTTCCCCAAAGCCAGACTCTACTTGTTGGCTGAAGCCCCTTCCTCTAGATTTCAATTGCCATGTGCCTTTTAGTAGTCCTCCAACAAAAAGGCTTGCTGCAAAAGAATTAGCAACATACCCCACTATTCATTCCAAACTTTCTTTAGAAGGAAAAAAATTATTTGTGCAATATTATGCAGATATGGTCTTTTTTCAGTGCTGTGGTTTTACTATAGACTAAAAGAAGGAAATAGAAAATAGCTGCTTTTTCTGCTTACCATTAGGAATGCCACTAGGTCGGCTCTCCATGATTGACACACACTGTCATACTGTTGCCTGCCTTTGAGTTGTCAGCTTTTGCTCTCAGTGATATTGCACCTGCCTTCCAGCCTACATCTGGATAGAAATCTATTAACCAGTTTTTCAGAAAAGCACAGATAGTGGCATCTTAAATTATTTTATTAGCTACTAAGAAAACATGGGGTTGGGTATAGCTCAGTTGGTAATGTGTTTTTTCTGTGTGCTCTGAGCCCTTGGGTTTGATCCCCAGTACTGCAAAAATGGGAGAAGGACCTGGCACCCCCCAAAAAACTATCCTGAAACAATCAGCCATCAAAAACCCTATGAACAGCAGAGAAGCACTGACATAGTGCTGAGCATGGTATGGTGTTGGGGAGTGTTTTGTTTTTTTGTACATAGAGTGACTGTGTGTCAGATCTGACTTGACAGAACCTAATAACAACAACAACAACAACAAGGAAAACATGAGCAGAAAATGTGAACAAAACTGAAACAAATTTCAAAATAACATCTCATTATGCTATAATCAGGCTTTCTGATTTTCTCAAGAGAAAATATGGAATAGACCTTCCATTCTTAAAAAAAATCTGATTATATTATTAAATGAGAAAAGACTTCCACACAACATGCACTTAAAGATGTATTAAGGGCTATTTGGTGCGGGGCTCAGTTGTCAGCACATACACAAAAAAGTTGTATTGAGTATATCAACAGTTTAAATTTCCATTTAATCTAATTTACATTTAAAAATAACCTTTTTAATAAGCTTCTAATGGTATACACAAACTTCTCTGTGAAGATAAAATTGAAAATCTGAATCTGAGGATGATCTCTGAGACAGTAATGCTTCAGCCAAATCCCCCTGCCCTCTATCACATTATTTCCTCATCATTTTTACTTCAGCTACTAAATAGTCCCCCAAATCTCTGACATTTACCTGAGCTCCTTCTTTCTCAGTTTGTTAACCATCTCCAAGAGAAGATGCTATTTCCCAGCAGACATTATTTCCCAGCAGAGTGGTGGAATTTCCCATATTAGGACATATTCAATGTTCTTAAGCAGAAAGGAGACCAGATTCATATCATCCAGGCCCCTAAGACTTTGTCACCTGGGATGAGGGCCACAGGACTGAGAGCTTCCTTCAGATGAAATTCACTTTAATCCCATTGCCAATATCAGAGTCATTATACTAGGAGACCGTAACCATTTAAATCCTGAAGTTGTATGACAAGAAGGACCTCTGTAGCAAGCACAGGGAGTCAGTCCCTCAGGAGTACTACATATTCACAGTATTCCCCTTTCCACCTGCAACAGTACTACTGGTCCCTATTAACAAGTAAATTTTTCATATATTGCTGTGTAATGTTGTTGTTGTTAGGAGCCGTTGAATTGGTATCTAACTCATAGCGACAACAGGGGAAATACTATTGTCAGTGCTTCTCTACTGTTCATAGGGTTTTCAGTGGCGGATTGATTTTTGGGAGTGGGTTGCCTGGTCTGTCTTCCAAGCCTACAGCACCTGGGGTTCCCTGGCAGTCTCCCATCCAAGTACTAACCAGGCTCGACCCTGCTTAGCTTCCCAGATCTGATGGGATCTGATGCCACAGGGCTATGGCTGGCAGGCTTGCTGTATAATAGGTGGATTAATTTGCTGCTTGCAGAAACCACTGCATTGTAACACTCATTCAGAAATCCCACTTTTGATTTTTGGTATATTTTCCCTGAAAAATCACATAACAGCATAGGAAACAATGGGATTTCTTCAGGAAACAACCACCTTTGCCTAAAATAATGGTTCTCTCCATCCAGTGTCAAATGCAACTTCCTGAGTCATCTCAATTGATAAGCTGTTACAAAGAAATGTATGTTGTTTCATATCGTATTCTTTAAGCCTTCATTTTTCATGCAACTGGAGCACAACTCTAGGGAGAACTTAGACATGAAGTTGTACAAATTGGCCTATTAGAATGAAAGAAAGATATGATAGAAATTCTTTCCTTTCCCTGATGTTCTCTAACACAAAAGCTATTATCTGGCTTGATGGATACATTATGACCTAGTGCCAGAGAGAACAGAATAGTTGTTGGCATCTGTTGATAATTTATTTTTTGTGGGGCACTATGCTAAATACTTCATAGGACTTATGTGATTTAATCCTTATGGTCTCCTCAGAATCAGGTACTGTTATTATCCTCTTTTTATAAATGAGAAAACAAGTCTCTTGGATAATTATGTCTGATGACCAGGACTTGAACCCAGCCTTAATCTGACTCTGGAGAATGTCTTCCTGACCACTACGCTGTACTCTCCTCATAAATACAAGTACAACAATCCTGATTTTTCAGCTCAGTATTTTTGACTCCTTAACCTATCCCTATAGAATTGATGACATTCATAAAAAAGTTAAATTCAAAGAAGTAAAAAAATTGTGAACTTATTTTTTGAAAATTTAAAGCATTTTTGTTCAAAGAGTAACAAACATATCTTGAACCTTATTATTAAAAGATACTAACCTGCAAATTTGAACCTACAATCCCTTAGCTATATATATCATATTTTACAGATAGTGACCTTGCAAAAGGAGGATCAAAGTAGTACTTTTATTCTTTTGGAGAACCAAGGTACAGCTGCCTCCACAGGCCTGCACTTACAGATATTTGCCTGAACTTTAAATATGTTTGTTGACATGACAAAAGAGAATAGCAAAACAAAGCAAAACAAAACAAAAAATTCAAAACAAGCCCATACCTCTAAAAATGTCTTTGTACAAAGCACCTTTAAATGTCACTGTATTATTTTACCTTCTGAATAGTAATCACTTACATTGTAAACATAAATATCTCTAAAGGACTTTAAAGCTATTGAAAACATAATATGCAGAGCTTAAAAGCACAAATAAATGACCTTGTGCTTTAAAAATTTTATAAAATCTACTTATAATATTTTTTGCCAAGTGATTTATAAATTATGGTTCATAGCATACACTTTCATGGAGTATTTATGCTTTTAACTCTACTTAAAAAGTTATAATATGAGTCAGGAAAGAGAACAGTTTTTTGTTGTTTGTTTTTCTCTGTGAGACACATGCTCACAATTGCTGTCAAGTGTGTCAGGGTATCAAGTTACATTGTGTAACTTAACCAAACATTTTAATATTTCGTAGAAATTGTGTGCAGAAATTTTGCAAATATTTGATATCAGTATCCTAATATTGTTAGTTTGGGGAAATGTCTGATCTCAACTGAGCAATTTTAATCACAAGGCAATTTTAATCTTACAATTTCTCTTACTCATGTTCTATGGAATCTTCCTTCAATATTTGGGACATCATTGGTTATGACAAAGTCCAGTTCAACTTAATTCAATGACAAATGTATGTCATATGCAAATTAAAGTCCTTCCTTCTTCTTGGCTTAAGTACTTGTTCTGAAGGCAACACTAGTCTGCCTTTCATTTCTTCTCCACATTTGATTTGAGCCCTCACTTTAGTACTTACTAACTTTCATTAGATATATTTATGAAGATCTTTTTCTAGGCTAACATTAGAGATGGAGAAATAAAATAAAGCTATCTCTTACCCTAAAATGATCACAATATACGAGGAAACAAAGATAATAAAACAATGGAATTATAATGTCATGAGATAAGATTGATGAAGAAGAATAGAATTATAATGAACATTTCAGCCAATTTTCAGAGTGGTTTCCAAAGAGGAGAGGGTAGAGTTTGAGTTTATAACACTCAGAGTAGATAGAGAAGATTATTCAGAGAATAAGTGAGGGAATGTAGACAAGAAAAGTGGACAGAAATATTATGTTCAAAGAATGGCAGATGTTATATAAAATGAATAATGGCCAATGATGTTAGAATAGAAACCAAAAGCAGATCATCAACTCTTAATTTTAACATTCAGATACCGGTTATTTCTGTTGGCAATAAAATGAACACTGCTAAATCCTATGTATTCTAAGTAGCAATTAAGAAACTTGGGGGATTCAGCAAGAATAGTTCATAGCATGTTGTTGTTGTTGTTAGGTGCTGTTGAGTCGGTATTCAACTCATAGCCACCCTGCATACAACAGGGGAAACATTATTGTTCGTGCTTCTCTGCTGTTCATAGGGTTTTCAATGGCAGATTGATATTTGGGAGTGGGCTGCTGGGTCCTTCCCCCAAGCCTACAGTATCTGGTGTTTCCAAGCGGTTTCCCATCCAAGTACTAACGGGGCCCGACCCTGCTTAGCTTCCCAGATCTGAAGGGATTGGATGCCACAGGGCTATGCCTGCAGGCCGTGGGGCTGGGAGTAGTGTTAAAAGAGGAAACTAATGGAAATCAAAGTGGAGAGTTGTGGGTGGAGGAGAAGAAAACAGCTGTCTACATGATGCTGTTTTCTCTGTCCTTGGCAAGTGCTAGTTAAGCTGTGGTGCACTGAGATACAAAGCTTCGTTACATGCATAGGCTATTATGAGTAAGTTCCATGCAAATATCTCATGATCTTTTGGTCATGCAATAGGTATGCTAATTGAAAAACAAAGAATTAAAAAAATATAGAACTTTAAGCAGCAAATGTTTTCCTATAACTAGGTGTGTTCCAGGTTTGAATTGCATGAGCACACTCCGAGATAAAGATCCTGCCCTTGCACATTGCCTGCAGTATGTTTTGTAAGAAAATTGGCAACGTTCTTAGTCAAAAGAAAGCTTACCCTAAATTATTTATCCTTTATTTTATTGATAGAACATGCAGTTTAGAGCAAGAAACAAGTGATTGTCATTTTCATGCTTTACATTGAACCATTAACTGTTAACTATTAATGTGGCAGAGAACCACAGTCCCATTCCACACTAGTTCAGCTTCTACATCACCAGGTAAGGGTAACATAGTAGATAAAACACTAAATAAAGAACAAAGAAAACTTGACCTCTGGTTTTGATTTTCCCAGTTGCTAGAATCATTATCAGACAGTCCAATTTCAAAGCTTAGAATAAGTTCAAAACCATACAATTACAGTGCCATAAAAAAGCCTGTTCTCTAACAGAGAGAACAGAGGTTCATCAGAAGAAGAAGCCATCAGTAACAGTAGTATTTTCACTCATTCACTGGAAATGGGAATCAATAGTGACAGTTACAGTTGTAGGGTGTTTAGTTGTACGGTCAAGGACATAGATTCAGTAGCTAGATCACCTTAGTCTGGATCGTGTCTCTATCACTGCTACCTTGAAACAGTCGGGCAATCAATGTTTCTCTGTCATATAGTTTCTTCATTTGCAAAATGAAAATATATGAATATCACTTTATTAAACTTTTTGTGAAAATAAAAGGGTAATACCAAAATATATAAAATTTTAGAATATATAGACTAACATCTCACCTATATGCTGTGTCAATTGTTGGTATTATCATCATTATGAGGAATTTCTTTGCTAGAGATTCTTATTGCCCTCACTTTTCATTTAGCATCAATGCACTCATGCTAAACTGTCAGTGGTCAACTTTGAAGCCATGTACTATCCCTGGAAATAAGAATCAGTAGTGACAGTAGCTAATTGTGATGCTTGAACATGGGGAATCTTAATTGAAATAAATCAATGGCATCAAGGAATGAGATAAATCCCCTACTAGAGAGGCTTAAAATGGAAAATAACAAGGACTAAATTACACTTTAAAACTTTCGATCGAGTCATCAGGCAGTAGAGAACAGAATGTTTTATTACAGAAAATAACCAAGCAACTACTGTACTGTACAGAAAGGCAGCCATGTTTCAAGAGTTAACAGTGGTGTCAAAAGCACTTAGCTGACATTAAGCCCAATTAGTGACCAGACGTACTCTGCAGCCACTTTAGCCAAGGGGATATTTAAAAAAGCTATTGAAATCTGAGAATACAAGAGTAGAGAGAAACCAGCTTCAAGGACAACTGCTAGTAATAAAAAAAAAAAGTTTCGCTTTTCAATCTTTTGCCTTTGTACTTGTGACCTGCCCTTTTTCTTTCCCCTTTGTTCACAGAGTAACTTCCAGCTCTTCTTCCCAAAATGCTGTACAGATTGCTGCAAAATAGAAATTGCTCATGATTCTCTGTGCACAGCAGACAATGAGAGATCACATTAAATATAGGTTTTCTCTTCACAAAGAAAGTTTTCATAAAGCTTTAGGTAAGATATCTCAGAAGTGAACAACTGATTTTATTCTAAATTTTGAAAATCAGCATTCGCTTACCCAACTGCTGTCATTTGGATTTTTGCCTCTGGTGGTAGCACTGAGGTCAACAATCAATAAACTCATTAGGACTTACAAACATCTTTGATTAATACTCCTTGTCTAATTCTCTCAGAAATGTGCTATATCTTAGAGCTTAATGAAGACAAGCCTGAGTTATTTAGGTGTTTGTTAGTGAGGCTTATTTGCATATAATTAACTAGATTCTCTGTTTATAGCAAGCAGTAAAAGCATTGTACCAATACATATACTTTCAACCAAGTTCTATGTGGTTAGCAAAATACTTTTTTTCCGCTAGAACCTTGTTGATGGAAAGGACTGTTTCTACTTGTCAATTAAAAAATAGATATACCCATGTAAAAATTGGTTTAAATCTTCATGGAGAGCAATTTCCATATTCTTTTTTAAAATTAATAACATTTATTTTTAGAGAAGATTTAGGTTCACTGTGAAATTCAAATTCAAATGAAATTCAAATTCAAATTCAAATTCAATTCAAATTACCTCCTGTCCTCAACAAATACAACACCCCTCACTATTAGCATCCTGCATCAGAGTTGTGCATTTCTTATGATAGATGAGCCTACATTGACACATCATTTTCACCCAATGTCCATGCCTTAGAGTTCACTCTCCATGTTGTATAGTCAATAAATTTTGACAAAAGTAAAATAACATGTATCCATCATTATAGTGTTATACAGAATACTTTCAACTGCCTGAAAAAATTCTTTGTGCTCTGCTTGTTAATTCCTCCCTCCCCACTAGTCCCTGATAACTATTTAATATTTTTCCCTCTCCATAGTTTTGCTTTCTCCAGAATGTCAGATAGCCTGAATCTTACTATAAATTGCCATTTGAGATTGGTTTCTTTCACTTATGAATAAATATATGATTTTCTACTGTTACTTTTAATGGCTTGATAGTGCATTTCTTTTTAGCACTGAATAAAATTCTATCATCTGAATGTACCAACCGTTATTTATGTATTCACCTACTGAAGGACAGTTTAGTAGCTTCCAAGTTTGGGTAATTATGAATATGCTTGCTATAATTGCCTGTGTGCAGGTTTTGTATGGACATAAGTTTTCAATTCATTTTATAAATACTAAGGAGCACAATTGCTGGATAGTATGGTAAGAGTTTGTTTAGTTTTGTAAGATAGTATGCAAGTGTCTTCCCAAGTGATTGTATCATTTTCATACCCACCAGCCAATGAGATTTCCAATTTCCCCACATACTTGCAACATTTGTTGGTGCCACTGTTTTGTATTTTGGCCAATCTAACAGATGTGTAGTGGTATCTCATTATTTTAATTTTCAAATACCTAATGACATACAGTGTTGAACATCTTTTCATATTCTCAGTTGATATCTCTTTATCTTTGATGAGGTGTCCAGGTTATTTGCCTATATTTTAAATTGGGTTGTATGTTATCTTACTATGGAGTTTTAAGGGTTCTTTGCATATTTTAGATAATAGCCCTTTACCAGATATGTAACGTATTTTGTCAATATTTTCTCTCAGACTATTGCTTGTTTTCTCATTCTCTGGACATTGTGTTTTGCAAAGCAGAAGTTTTTAATTTTAATGAAGTCTAGGTTGCTAATTATTTCTTTCAGGGATAATGCCCTTGTTATTACATCTAAAAAACTATCATACCCACGGTTATTTAGGTTTTCTCCTATTCCTGAAGTTTTATAGTTTTGCATTTTATCTTTAGGTCTACAATCCATTGTGAGTTAATTTTTGTGAAGAGTATAAAGGTTTTCTCTTTTCTTTCATCTCTCTCTCTCTCTGTCTGTCTCCCTCTCTCTCTCTTTCTTTCTCTTCTTACAGTGTCATGATTACTGCAGCTTTATAATAACTCTTAAAGTAAAGCACTATCAATCTTCTGACTTTGTTCTTTCACGTCTTTATTTACTTGGCTCTTCTGGGTCTATTGCCACTCCATGAAAACTTTAGTATCGGTTTACTAATAATCAGAGGATAACTTGCTGAGATTTTTGGTTGAGAATATATTGAATCTACTGATCAAACTGCAAAGAATTGACATCTTAGCAATATTAAATTGTTCTATCCATTAATACATAATATCTCTCCATTTATTTAGTTCTTCTTTG
This sequence comes from Pedetes capensis, assembly GCA_007922755.1. Taxonomy (NCBI): domain Eukaryota; kingdom Metazoa; phylum Chordata; class Mammalia; order Rodentia; family Pedetidae; genus Pedetes; species Pedetes capensis. Next base: position 24,454 of record VMDO01014012.1, on the reverse strand, counting down.
ATGTCTTTCATCAGAGTTTCTTTCATCATATTTCTTTACATATATTAATACTATTTTTTAAGTATTATCCCTAAGGATTTCACTTTTCAGGGTGCTAATGTAAATAGTAAAGGGAATTTGACTTCAACTTTTACTTGTTCATTGATGCCATATGGGAAAATGATTGAATTTTTTGTATTAATTTGTATTCTCAACCCTTGATATAGTTGTTTATTCATTCCAGAAGATGTTTTGTTGATTCTTTTGAATTTCCTACATAGATGATTGTATCATCTTCAAATAAAGACAGAATCCTTTCTTCCTGTTCAATCTGTGTGTCATTTATTTTATTTTCTCATCTTATTACATATCTAAGACGTCTAGTACAATGTTGAAAATCAATTATGAGAGAGGATATTTTTGCCTGGAACTGACCTTAACAGAGAATTTTCTAGTTTCTCATCATTAAATATATTGAGTACAGGGCATTTTCTGGTAGATTCTGTTAATCAAGTTAGGAAGTTCTTTTCTATTCATTTGCTGAGATTTTTTTCATAAATTGTTGTTGGATTTTGTAAAATGACTTTGCTGCATTTATTGATATGATCATATGATTATCTTCTTTACTATGTAGATGTGATGGATTGAATTAATTTCTTTTTGAATATTGAGCCAGTCTTCCATACCTAGAATGAATCTAACTTCATCATAGTTGACAATTATTTTTACACATTCTTGGATTTGATTTGCTAATATTTTGTTAAAGATTTTGACATCTATGTATTTGTGAGGGATAATGGTTTGCAGTTTTACTTTCTTTTAATATTTTTGGCTGGTGTTAGTATTAGGGTGATGCTAGCCTGAAAGAATTCATTGGAAATATTCTCTTTGTCTGTGTCTTCTTGGAGAGTTTATACAGAATTTGTATAATTCTTTCTTAAATTTTTGATGGAATTCATCAGTGAACACATCTGAGCCTTTTACTTTCTTTTTAGGAAAATTATTGATTATTGACCCAGTTTGTTTAATAGATAAAGTCTGTTCAAACTGTCTATTTCTTAGTGGATGAGTTTTAGCAGATCATGCTTTTCAATAAATTGGTTCATTTTATCTAGGTTGTCAAATTTATATATGTATATCAGATATTTCTTTATTATCATTTTAATGTCCTTAGAACCTGTAGTAGTGTTCTCTCTAGTAATTTTCTCTTCTCTCCCTTTTATAGAGGCTCAGCTAGATAATTATGAATTTTATTGATTTTTTTTCAGACAGTCTCACCATGTGGCCCACTCTGGCCTGGAACTCACATCAATCCTCCTGCTGCAGCCACCTGAGGGCTGGGATTACAGATATGTACCACCATGCCTGGATTTTACTGAGTTTTTTCAAAGAACCAGATTTTGATTAATTTGATTTTCTCTACTGATTTCCTATTTTCAATTACGTTCTGTCACAGGTTTGTTGTTGTTGTTTTCATAGAGTCTCACTATGCAGCCCAGGCTGACCTTGAACTCATGACTGTCTTGGGATCACAAGTATATTCCACAAACTTGGCTTCTTGTCTGGTTTTTAATATTCCCTTTCTTCTGATTACTTTAAATTTAATATGCTCTTCTTTTTTCCAGTTTTTAATGCTAAATCTTAGATTATTTGGCTTATATATTTCTTCTTTTCAAATAAATTCTATGTTATAGATTTCTCTCCAAGCACTTCTTCTATGACATCCCACAATTCTTGATAAACTGTATTTTTAAGTTTATTTGGTTCAAAGTAATTTAAAATTTCCCTTAAAATTCTTCTTTGAATCATGGTCTACATAGGAGATAATCATTTAATCTCTAAGTATTTGGGAGAATTTCTAGCTATATTTCTGTTATTGATTTCCAGTGTAAATTCATTCTGCTTTAAGAACAGATATCAAATCATAACTATTATTTTAAATTTGATAAGGTGTGTTTTATAGTCCTGAATGTGGTTTATATTGTTGTCAGGTGTCTTCGAGTTGTGTCTGACTCATTGACCCTATTTACAACAGGTGAAATACTATTGTCAGTGCTTCTCTACTATTCATATGGTTATCAATGGCAGATTGATTTTGGGGAGTGGGTTGCCAGGTCCTTCTCCCAAGCATGCAGTATCTGTTGTTCCCAGGCAGTCTGCCATCCAAGTACTAACCAGGCCCGACCCTGCTTAGCTTCCAAGATCTGACAAGATCAGATAACACAGTGCTAGGGCTGCAGGCATGTTTAATATGAGCTTGGGTGAAATGTGTGGTTTGTTATAGTTGGATAAAGTAATCTATAGATGTCAAGAATATCCAGTTGATAGATGGTGCTGTTGGACTTCAGCTGTATTCTTATTAATTTTCTGTCTGATTTCTGACAGAAGGATGTTATTCTTGAACTCTATTAGTTAATTCATCTCTTCTTGTAGTTCTGTTTTTGCATTGTACATTTTGGTGCTCTGTTGTTAGGACAGCCAAATGTGGTTGGTGTCTTGAGCAACTGACCCCTTTATTATTACATAATGTTCCTCTATTTCCCTGTTAGCTTTCCTTGCTATGAAGTTGTCTTTTTCTCTGAAATCAACATATATATTCTTGCTTGCTTTTTATTTGTGTTGGCATGGTATACCTTTATCCATTCCTTTATTTTAATCTATAAGAACTCTTGTATTTAAACTTGATTTCTTATGAACCACATATAGTTAGGTCTTATTTTATATACACTTTGAAAGATTCTTTCTTTTAATTTGTGTATTTAAACTATTGGCATTTAAAGTGTTTATTTATATGGTTGGACTATTATAAATCATGTTTGTTACTGTGTGTTGCCCTTATTTTTTTCCTGTTATTGTCCTCATGTGTTTTTGCCTTTTGTGATTTTAATTGTGTACTTTTTATGATTCCATTTTATTAGCATATCAGTTGTATTTCTTTATATTTTTAACTTTTTGGTAGTTGCCCTACAGTTTTCAATACATGTTTACAATTAGCCCAAGTTCACTTTTGAATAACATTGTTATTACTTCTCCAGTAGTGTAAGTAATTTATAATAAAAAAATATACTTCATTTCTCTCTTCTGTCTCTTGGGTTATTGCTGTCATTCATTTCATTTCTTCAAAGAATTCATAAGCATATATATATATAAATATATTATTGCTACTATGACTTACATAGTTATCTTTTAAATCAATTAAGAATAAAAATATAAAAATTTTTATCTCACCTTCATTTACTCATTCTCCCATGTTCTTCCTTTCTTTAGGCTGTAGTGAAATCGTTTTTCTGGCTTTTGCTAAGAACAGAAATCCCAGCATATTTTCATATGGTTATTTTTCCCTTCTGATTGCCAAAAACATGAGATTTTCCTCTGTTATTCACTATGAGGATCTGGTTGAGCTCCTACAGGAGCTTGCATTCTCATGGGTCCCTATATCATTGGATGCCTATGGGGGTTTTCACTCTCAGAAACATCCACACATCAATTATAGTTCAGGATTTTATACTTCAGCACTGGTTCCCACCAAGGTTTCTGCTTAAGGGTTTCTACTCTGATAAGTGGTGAGTTTCAGTGTTTGCTTTTCTGTCTGTCTAATTCAGAGGCAAAAGTTAACCCTGTGGATATAAGAAGAGTTGATTTTTCATTTTGTTCAGGTTTTCACATATTTTAAGTAGACTTTTAAGCTCCTAACATGCCAGTGTAGGAGCTTATTTCTTTTCTTTCTTTTTCTTCTTCTTCTTTTTGTTAATTTGAAATCATGCATATTTTGCTTTATGAAGGTAAGGGAACTGACAACCAAAAGGACACAAATTAAGAAATGATGAATTCCAGTGAACTCAAGAAATAGCAGGTCTCTTTCCTTATGAGGCTGAAAATCAGTTAAAATTGACCTGGTTTGTCTTTTGATTTTTAATTTAACATTTGGATGACATTAGCTATATAAGCTGTTACTTGCATTAATATATCTGGTGTAGTTGTTTCAAGGAAATGACATATCTGGATTAGAATGTTTGTGCCAAGAAGACCACACATTTGTATGTTTATGCTTCTAAGGTGCTGTTGAATCAAGTCAGAATCACAGTGACCCTATGTATAACAGAAGGAAACAATATCCCACACTGTGCCATGCACACAGTCATTGTTATGTTTGAGTCCATTGTTGTAGTCACTGTGTTTCTTCTCATTTTGAGTTGTGCCATATCAGCAAATGGAGGTCCCAAGGGCTTTACTCCATTCCCATCAGTAAGGTTGACTCTTTTTTGCAGAAGTAACTCTTCCTCAGTCATCTTTTGAATGACTTCAAACCTGGGGGTCTCATTTTCCTGCACCATATTTGACAGTGCTTCTCTGCTATTCATAGGGTTTCCAGACTAATTGTTTCAGGAGTGGGCTGTCAGGTCCTTCTCCCTAGTCTGCCTTAGTCTGCAGGCTCAACTGAAACCTATCCAACATGGGTGGCCATGTTGGTATCTGTAATAGTGGCTGGTGTCTTCATGGGCAATTGGTCCCTTTATTATTACATAATGCTTCTCATTTTCCCTAATACTTTTCATTGCTATAAAGTTGTCTTTTTCCCTGAAGTCAACATAATTATCCCTGCTCTCTTTTGATTTGTGTTGGCATGGTTTACATTTAACCATCCCCTTCATTTAACCTATATTACTCTTTGTAATTAAACTTGTTTTCTTGTGGACCACCAATATTGGGTTTTAATTTTTTATACACTATGACACATACTGTCTCAATTTGTATATTTAGACTACTGATATTTAAAGTGTTTAAATATTTCAGCATCACAGCAACACACAAATCCCCATAGCATGACAAGCTGAGAAACATATGGGGGATGTTTATGCCTAACACTTCCGAATCTCTCAAGTGTTAAATGAAGGAAAGAAATAAAGAATAAAAGAATATCAATGCATTATAAACCACAAAGCATTGATAAATATATCAAAAATATTTCCAAATGTTTCCAACAAGTTATTGCATGGAGAAAATTCAAATTTTGGAATCATTGAGGATACAACCAAGAACTGGATCCCTTCCTGGAGCACAATTTTTTTATGTCGAGTGTTATCACACAAATAAGTATAAATATTGCATAATCAGTCTAACTTTGTTCGTGATAAAATAAAATTTTATGATTTCTTAGTAAACTGGATGTGGGCAAAGGTGTGTTATATTTGGTTAGTGCATTAAAGAATTTCTAGCCGGCTGGAAACTAGCAAAGTGTTCTGTGACTTCTCATTTGAAAAGCACAGAGTAAAGTATCACTGTTATAAATTCATATCACATAACTATGAGATCAGATTACAAGCCATAGTATTCACTTAAAAAGATGAATATCACTTGGCCAAACAAATATGTCACATGGCTATTTTATCAAATAATATCATACATAATCTAAAGAACTGACAAAACTTAGTAAAAGCTTTCTATAAAGTCTGCCTAGGCATAACAGTATTTCTCAACAATTTTTAGCTCTCAAGCTTTTCCTTTCTTTCTATGTTTTGGGGATTTGGTGAAAACTATGAACACTCTCCTGAGAAAATTGTATATAAGCAGATATACTTGAAATTTTTCATTCCGTTTTCATGAACTGTCTCTAGACCTAGACCTCAGACTGAGAACTTCTATTGTGTGGGAAAAAGTGGAATAATCATAAAGATAGCATACACTGCATATTCTTAAAAACAAAGTGTGATGTATGGTCCCTACTGCCTTTTACTGCTTCCTCATTGTTTTGAGAAGGAATATAAGTTTTGTGTCTAAACCAGTTGTGCTTATTTTTATTATAAACACCTGATAAAATTTACTAGTAGCACAAAAGCTTACACAATGAAAATTTACTCTTCCCTGGAGGTTATCATTTTATCAGTTTCTTTGTATCTGCTAGGAGATCCTTATGTGTAAATAAGCATATGCTACACTGCTACACACACACACACACACACACACACACACCACAAAAATTCTTACAGTTTTGTAGAATGCTCTATGCTTTCCTCTTTTCCTCCAATAATAGCCTGTCCCACTTCTTGTCTGTCAGTTTGCCATGCTATGGGGGCATGTGCATTACTGTAATGCTGAAAGCTAAGGTACTGGTATTTCAGATACCAGCAGGGCCATCCATGTTGGACAGGTATCACTTAGCTTCAAAACTAAGACAGAATAGGGAGAAGGACCCAGCAGCCTACTCCTTAAACAATTAGCTCTGTGAATAGCAGAGAAAGACTATCAGATATAGTGCCAGAAAATGAGCCCCTGCTCCAGGTTGGAAGGCACTCAAAAGATGACAGGTAAAGAGTCATCTCCTCAAAGTAGAGTCAGCCTTAATGATGGAAATGTAGTAAAGCCCCAAGGACCTCCAATTTGCTGATATGGCATAACTGAAAATGAGAAGAAACAATTTAAACATCTATTAATAATTGGAATGTGGATTGTATGTAGTATGAAACTAGGATAATTAGAAATCATCAAAAGAGAAATGGAGCAAATAAACATTGACATTCTAGACACAAGTGAGCTAAAATGGACTGGAATTGACCATTCTGAATGAAATAAACACAAGGTCTACTATGCTGGGAATGATATTTTAAAGAGAAAAGGGGTGGCATTCATCATCAAGAAAGACATCTCAAGATCTGTCCTGAAGTACAAAGTTGTCAATGAAGAATAAGAACGTGCAAGGAAGGCCAGTTAATATGATTATTATTCAAATTTACACACCCACTACTAAGGCCACAAATAAAGAAGTGAAAGATTTTTACTAGCTTCTACAGCCTGAAACTTATCAAACAAGAAGTCAGGATGGACAGGTAATGACTGGCGATTAGAATGGAAAAATTGGAAAAAAAGAAGAAGGCTCAGTAGTTGGAAAATATGGCCTTGGTGATAGAAATGATGCTTGAGGCTGCATGTTAGAATTTTGTCAAACCAATGACCTTTTCATTGCAAATACCTTTTCTCACCAACATAAAGCACAGCTGTACACATGGAATTCATTTAGTGGAACACACAGGGAAAAATTTGACTACATTTGTGGAAAGAAATAACGGAAAACCTCAATATCAGAAGTTAGAACAAGACCAGGTGCTGAATGTGTATCAGACCATCAACTGCTCATATGTAGGCTCAAACTGAAACTAAAGAAAATTAGAACAAGTGTGCAAGAACCAAAGTATGACGTTCAGTATATCCCCCCAAGTTCAGAGAACCCCTCAAGAACAGATTTGATGCATTAGACACCAATGATTGAACACCAGATGAGTTGTGGCATGCTATCAAAAACATCATTCATGAGGAATGCAAAAGGTTATTTAAAAGTCAGGAAAACAATAAAAGACCAAATTACATGTCAAAAGAAACTCTGAAACTTACCCGTGAACATCAAGTAGCTAGAGTAATAGGAACACATGAAGAAGTTAAAGAACTAAACAAAAACTTTCAAAGGGATGATCAAGAAGACAGAATCAAATATTATAATGACATTTGCAAAGAATTGCAGATAGAAAACCAAGCTTAAAGAAATGAAGAATAAATTCAAGCCTCCAGTGGCAATAATGAAGAATTCTACAGGGAACTTATTAAACAATGCAAGAAACATCAAAAGAAGATGGGAAGAATATACACAGTCATTATACCAAAAAGAATTGGTGGATGACCAACCATTTCGAGAGGTTGCATATGATTAAGAAACAATGATACTGAAGGAAGAAGTAGAAGCATCTTTGAAGGCATAAATGAAACACAAGGCTACAGGAATTGATTGAATACTGTTTGAGATGCTCATTTGTTTATGCCAAGAGATTTGAGAAACACCTACCTGGCCAACTGACTGGAAAAGATCTGTATTTGTGCCCATTCTTAAGAAAGGGGATCCAACTGAATGTGGAAATTATTAAATGATATCATTAATATCACATGCAAGTAAAATCTTGCTAAAGTGACTGCAGCAGTGTATTTATAGGGAACTTCCAAAAAGCAAAGTAGGATTCAGGAGAAGGTGTGGAACCAGAGACATCATTGCTGGTGTGTGATGGATATTAACCAAGAGCAGAGAATACAAGAAAGATGTCTATCTATGTTTTATTGACTATGCAAATGCATTTGACTGTGTGGATCACAATAAATTATGGATAACATTGTGAAGATTGCAAATACCAAAACACTTAATTTTACTCATGAGGACTCTGTATATCAATCAACAAGGAAGCAGTTGTTTGAACAGAACAAGGAAACACTGCATGGTTTGAAGTCAGGAAAGTTATGTGTTAGGGCTGTATCCTTTCGTGGTACCTCTTTAATCCTATGCTGAGAAAATAATCTGAGAAGCTGGATTTTATGAAGAAGAACATAGCATCAGGTTTGGAGGAAGATTCATCAACAGCCTGTGTTATGCAGCTCATACAACTTTGCTTGCTGAATGTGAAGAGGATTTGAAACATTTACTGATAAAAATCAAAGAACACAGCCTCCAGTAGGGATTGCACCTCAACAGTATGAGCAACCTCAAAATTCCTTGCAATTGGGTCAGCAAGCAACTTCATGATAAAAGGAGAAAAGATTGAAGTTGTCCAACATTTTGTCTTACTTGTTTCTGTAATCAACACACACAGACGCATCAGTGAAGAAATCAAAAGATGAATTGCATTGGGAAAAGCTGTTGCAAAAGATCTCTTTAAAGTGTTGAAAAGTAAGGATGTCACACTGAAGATGAAGGTACACCTGTCTCGTCCATGATATTTTCAGGCACATCATATGCTATGAAAGCTGGACTTTTAATGAGGGACACAGGAGAACAACTTATGCTTTTGAATCATGATGCTAGAGACAAATATTGACTATACTATGGACTGCCAAAAGAACCAATAGATCTGTCATAGCTGAAGTTCAACCAGAGTGCTTGTTGGAAGCAAAGATGGCTGCACTACATCTTACATATTTAGGACATGTTGTCAGGAGGAACCAATTCCCTGGAGAAGGACATCATGTTTGGGAGAGTGGCAGGTCAATGAAAAAAAAGGAAGACTCTCAACTAGATGGCTTGACACAGGGGCTGCAGCAATGGGCTTAAACATAAAAAAGATCAGGTGCATGGAACAGTGTGGAGGAGTATTTCATTTTGTGGTACATAGGGTTGCCATGAGGCGCACCAGACTCGAGTGCACCTAACAACAACAATTGCCTGTCACATTTAAATACATACAGCTCTTAATATTATGGAGTATTCCATATCTATAGCATTGCTTTTTACTCCATCTTTTACTGATGTTAACTTAAGTGTCAACTGAAACAAACAAAGCAATAAACAGCGTATATACATGTCTATGGACAAATGAATGTTACTCTATTTTTGAAATAGTCAAAAAAGCAGGATGATCTTGGAATGACTCACACTTGTTCGCAGACTCACTACATTCAGCACAGCACATGTAGTCATAAGAATTCTGTGAAGAAATTAATTCATTTTATTCATGCCACCTCAGGGTACCAATCATCCTCTCTACTCTTGCTTTTGTGTCTCTCTTTGTGGCTTGATTCTGTAAGGGAACAGAAATGAGGCTGAACCTTAATTATTTTCTACCATCTAGTTTGTCTGAATTATAGGAGGACAGAGAAGTTTTCAGAGCTCCTTTCTACCCTGCCAGCATGCCCCTCCTATAGTGGCTGTCCAGCATTCTTATCCCGGGTAGCAATTGACAATGCCTGTCACTGAGAGTCTCTGTGGGTGTGGTAGCAGTGTAATGCTTCTTCTCTGGATTTCTGGTGCATAGATTATTTTTATTGTAGGAAAAAAAAACAAGTTAAAAGAATAAAAGATATAACTGCCATGTTTCTCTAATTACTCTTGTGAAGGTGCTGCATCTCTATATCCAGGCCAACACATTGCCACATGGGAAGAGATTATCCATGTTCTGAAAGGAAGAAAGAGCATCAAGTCACTTTCAAACCTAAACCATAAGCCATAATTTACCACCAGTACCTCTCTTTTACTCATATTGTCTCTCCAGATGTTTTTATACATGATCAGTAAAAACAAATTTTTGTTTGAAAAAAAATCAGTTACTTTTATGGATATCATGATTTTGCATTTTTATGTTATCCTATGACCACCTTTCCTAATATGCAAACTGAAACTGGTTTACGTCTGATGTTTGACCTACCCTTTAATATGAACTTTTTGCTACTTCCAGACTCCTCCTTGCTCAGAAAACTTCTGATTCTCTGTATGTCCAAATGTGTCTCCATGTCCAACTGAACTATCTTCCTCGAATGGGCTTTAATTTTGTGCTGATTCTTATGGTGTGATGTGTATCCACAAGTGAATGGGGTGTCAAGACAGAAGTTAGGACTGGGAAGCAAGAAGCAGAGTACAGAGTGGTCTCACAGATCAGAGGACAAAGCAGGACATGCATCAGAAAAGGCAGACTCAAAATAAAGTCATGGCAAGCAGTGGGCCAGGATTCAGCTAGATAACTTTCAATAAAAAAGACCCCCAAATCAATCTCAGGCAGAAGAGCTAATAGCCAGACAAACTGACATGAACTGAGACAATTATAGATGTTGATGGGGAAGATAGAGGGATGAGAGTATATTAGGAGGTAATGTCAATAAAGAGCTTATAACTCATGCACTCATTTGAGATACACCTATTATGTGCTGGAGACACTTGTAGGCATTGGGAATATAACAAATACTGAAGAGTATAAAAAAGCAAAATTCCCCATTCTTGTGGAGTTTATCTGAAGCAAGATGTCCTTTACACAATTAATGAGAAAGATCAAATTCCCTTTAATGATTAACCTGAAATTTGTACCTAGAAATAATTTATGATACTAGGATTTTATAGGAAAGTGTTTCTTAAAAGCATCTTTGGTGAAAAATCATTCCATAGGGTTTTAAAACACAGATTTTGTTTTATAATTCATGACTTCTAAGTATGTTTGGGGCTGGGGTTTAGCTCAGTTGGTAGAGCACTGCTCCATATTTCCCAAGGACCCAGGTTCAATCCCCAGCACCATAAAAATGGGAGAAGGATGTGGCAGTCCACTCCCAAAACAATCAACCATCAAAGACCCTATGAGGGTTCTTACGAGTCTGACACGACTTGACTGCACCTAACAACAAATATGTTTACTCCATGTGTCTGTTAGCTTGTCATGCTGTAGGGGTTTGTGTATTGATGTGATGCTGAAAGCTATGCCACCAGTATTTCAGATATCAGTAGGGCCACTCAGCGTGGACTGGTTTCAGCTGAGCTCCCAGACTAAGACAGACTAGGCAGAAGGACCTGGCAGCCCACTACCAAAACAATTAGCCACTGAAAACCCAGAGAAGCACTGTCAAATATAGTGCTAGAAAATGAGCCCCCCAGGCTGGATGGCATTTAAGAAATGACTGGAGAAGAGTAACTTCCTCCAAGAAGAGTCAACCTTAATGACAGGAATGGAGTACAGCACCTGGGGCCTCCTTTTGCTGATGTGGCACAACTCAAAATGAGAAGAAACACAGTCGCTGTAACAGTGGACACAAAAAAGGTCCTGTGCCTGGCACAGTGTTGTGTAATGTTTCATTCTGTTGTACATAGGATCACTACGGGTTGGATTCAACTAGATAGCACTTAACAACAAGTACATTTAATAGTCCAGTATGCCAAATTTGACTTTAAAGAGACAGTTTTTTGAGTGTTTCCCAAAGCTACATTTCATGGAGTCCTTTTTAAATTTAATTGGCCTTCATGAAAGACCTCTTGACTGATGCTGAGGCAGGGAATTCCTGAGTATAATTAAAACAGAAAACTCCTCTCACCTGGTGCCATTGAGGATTCCATAGGCTGTCCTTGCTCCTACTTTACTAATGCTCCTTGTGGTGACACTCACTTTGTATGGGACAACTTTAGCTACTTATTTCTGTCTTTTACTCTGGCCTGAGAGCCATTGGGCCACATGATGAAAGTTTGTGAATTCTTTCCTGCAGTATATGGAAAAGCATTGTTAGATGTTTGCAGAAAAGATGGCAGGTGTCTTCTTTCTAGCTGGAGTGGCTGCTGACTTTGAACATGAAAGCCATGTTACTATCTGTACTTGAAAGCAGATGTCATGGTAATCCCAGCAACTAAGGAGGAGGAGGCAGGAAGATTGCAAGTTTGAGGCCAAAGGCAGCCTGTGTAACTTGTGAGACTCTGTCTCAAGATAAAAAACAATAACAAAAACAAAACAAAACAAAACAGGGCGGGTGGGGGGCATGGTGGTATGGCTCAGTGGTAGAGTACTTGAAAAGTATTCACGAGGTCCTGGGTTCAGCTCCCTAGTATTTAAAAAGTAAAGGAAAAAAATAAAAGAAAAAAGAAAGTTGCCATCCCCAAATGTGTGAAGTTACGAAGTGGCTATCCCACATTGGCACTCTGTTTTGACAGGTGGAGTAAGTGAAAGGTTTTGTCTAAATCTGCATTATGGGCAATCTTTTCTAATAGAAGTTCACAACCTCTCATTGTTCCCAAATAAAATACTCTTTTTCCCCATTTCTAGTAAGTATCCTTTACTTAGAGACTTAATTTTGCAGAAGCCTTATAGTAGTTCCTGATCATCTTCTGAATTTACACTTACAAGAATTTGATATATGGAGTAAAAATATATACACTTAAGTGAAAAAAGCAATTATTTGAATTGTATTGATCACTGAGGCAAAGAAAAAGGAAAACATACTTTGAGTTGTACTTCTTTTGTAAACAATCTTGTTTTATAACTGTTAGCAAGGTATATTTTCACTATTTTTATAATTTCATTAATTATACATCACTTAAGAGCACTTATGTATAATAGAACCAGAGTACTCTATCTATGTGCTCATAAGCATAAAAACTGAGAAGTCCTTCAATAAAGTACTCAAAGAACAAAAAGACAACATGAATTATGTCTGATATGTAAGATATAAAGTGAAATCCCTAGTAGTTTCAATGAAGCATAAACATTTAGGAAAATGATGAAGAGGTAAAAATGTCTTTCTTTGGAACACAAGATGGCAAGTTCCATAGCTACATTAAATTAGTACATTTCTCATTCTAATAAGTTTTGATGGAATGTGGTTAACCTCATTGTTCAAGAGACTGAAAGTAAAATAAGGTGTTGATTAGCCTTGGTATCTGCAATTCATGTGGGTATTTTGACAATCTGTATCCAGTCTGGCACTAATTAATGTATGTGATTCACAGGGGATGGGAGCTCAGCAGCTAAATGTCCTAATTGTCACAAAAGTTTTCTGCTTGGCATGACAAGAAGCAGAAATATGGGCAAATCACTTGTCTGTTATGATAAACATCATGTTGAATTAAAGGGTAAAGATCAAAATGTCAGTAAGAAAAGTTAACTGAAATAGACAGCAGCCTCCCTCTCCATATCTTTACCTTCTTTTTGGAGATGGTTAGGAGAAAGGGGAAAAGAGGCAGAATGGACATAAATAACTGACAATAACTGACAGGCTTTTTTGGAAGGAAGCACAGCATGTCAGAAGAAGTCTGGCCCTCCATCTCTGAGGAAGCTAAGCCATACTCAGTTCTAACACCATTTACTGGAATAGTTCTATTCCTTTAGGTATATCTCATCCTTTGTTTAAAATATGTATTTCTGGGAAGCTAAATAAAATAATCTGTAAAACATTTCTAGTATAATAATGAATATCACATAGTAAAAGCTTAATAAAAAGTGATGTTTCTCTTTATATCATCACATCTATATTTAAAATGTGTCTATTCAATACCTATAATTTTCTTTGTTGTCACAATCTCACATTCATGTGACCCAGATTCAACTTTCATTGAGCCTTATGATATATAAATATGTCTTAACATTACCTAGGAATGCATAGCAATAAGGATACTTTTGCTTTACCGACTTGATAGAATCCTATCAGAGTATGTTGTTGTTGTTAGGTGCTGTGGAGTCAGTGTCTGACTCATAGTGACCCTATATACAACAGGCGAAACACTATTGTCAGTGCTTCTCTGCTGTTCACAGGGTTTCAATGGTGGACTGATTTTTGGGAGTGGGTTGCCGGGTCCTTCTCCCAAGCCTACAGCACGTGATGTTCCCAGGCAGTCTCCCATCCAAGTAATAACCAGGACTGACCCTGCTTAAGCTTCGGAGATGTGATGGGATTAGACACCTCAGTGATATAGCTACAGGCTTCTCAGAGTATGTTGTTGTTGTTAGGTGCTAACGAGTCAGTATCTGACTCACAGTGACCCTATGTACAATAGGCGAAACATTATTGTCAGTGCTTCTGTGCTGTTCATGGGGTTGTCAATGATGGATTGATTTTTGGGAGTGGGTTGCCAGGTCCTTCTCCCAAGCCTACAGCACCTGGTGTTCCCAGGCAGTCTCCCATCCAAGTACTAACCAGGCCTGACCCTGCTTGGCTTCCAAGATCTGATGGGATCTAATGCCACAGGGCTGTGGCTGAAGGCTATCAGAGTATAGTTTAGTAGAAATAAGAGTACAAGAATTGTGTCTGATGAGTAAAGTGGCTAAAGAACAAAAATGAGAGGAATGCTTGTCTTAGTAAAATAGAAGATCCAGTTTCCTGATCCCATGTCTCTATTCTCCCATCATGACTCCTTCTCTCCATCATCAGCCTGATGCCCATAACGAGTACCGCTTTATCCCATTGCTGTCTTCTCACTCCTATTCCTATCTGCGCAGGCCTGACTTAGCCCACAGAGGGCAGGATGGGTTCAGGTGCCACCCTCCCCAGGTTTTAAGAATGTCATTGTCAGGGCAGAAATGCCGACCGTTCTTTGATAGAAGGCAAGAGTCTTTACTTCTCATTGTGTCTTCCTTTGGAACCTCTTTTCTCACAAATATGATGACCTTAACCATTTCGACAGATGAAGACCCAAAAGCTTGTACTGAGTAAATGACTTCCTTGACCCACTCAGCAGTGAAGAGAGAGGTGGAAGTCACGCCTCCCAATTCACTGTCAGTCCCTTCACTGCTACAGTTTTCCTTGTTAGTCACCTAATTTCTCCTCCAGACCATTCTCTCCATTGTCTGTAGTAAAATTCAAAGCACAATTCAAAATTCTGACGGAATTCTAAGGAGAAGACTCTAGAGATGGAGAATATGCTAAAATTCTTATGCTCATGCCTCTTGATGTCTATTGACTTTAAACACATGTAATTGAATTGGTTGACAGGCCAATTAACATATAATTCCACTAGCTCCCTGGCAGAATCCCACCTTTGAGACTCAATTGTTGGTAACAACCAAGCCATAAGCCAAGTTTTTTCAATCCCATCAAGTGAACTATTGCAAACTGAATCATATATATATATATAATTTTTTTGCCATAACCTACACAGCATAACTCTGGTAATTGGCAGGATGGCTTAGGAAAAGGCATTCAGTCTTAGATTCCATACAAAATTGAATATTTCTCTTATTCAGCCCACACTTTGTTTTAAATGTTGTGTTATTATAAATAGTGGAATTTTAGTGCAGGAGGAAGGCTGAATTATTATGTAACTGAAACTCATCATTTCACAGAAGGAACTTGATTCAGAAGAGAATTGAGTTGCTAGATGCTGGGTCTAGGACTACAATCTAGGTATTTTGACTCTTCAGACCCCTAGTTTAATATTCTTTTACCTTTTTGCTTTATCTCAGTCAGTTTAACTTAGCAGTTTTTGAAACCCTATATGACACAATGAATTTCCTCACAATTTACAACTTTTAATGCCATATTCAGATAAGTGCGAAGTTTCACAAAGTGTACAAAACTTGTGATTAATTGTCAAATGGTTGACATCTGAATTAGCTTTAAAAGCAATCAAATATGAGCTGGGTTTGATAGCACAAGCCTGTAATCCCAGCATTCGGGAGGCTGAGACAGGAGGATCGACATGAAGTCCAGGCCAGCCTGGGTACATGGCAAGATTGTTAAAAACAAAAACAAAAACAACAAAACAAAACAAACAAAAATGCCATCACCTCCACCATCACCAAAAATTCCCCACTCATATGGTTTTAAAAACAGATTTTAGCATCTCCCTTAGAACACCTTAGTTAGTTAATCTTGCCTCACATTAAAAGAAATACCTAAGAGGTTTTTTCTGTTTTTGTTTTTGTTTTCTACTAAGAGTTTCAGCCCAGGGCCCCATGCATGCTAGGCAAGTGCTTCATCACTTGCATCCCTAGCCCCCCCCCCTTTTTTTTATTTTGAGACAGGATCTCAGTAAGTTGTACAGGCTGCCTCTGACTTCGAACTAAAGATCCTCTTACCTCATCCTCCAGAGTCACTGGGATTAAAGGCATGAGCCAAGCCGTGGTGCCTGCCTGACCTATGAGATTTTTAAAGATAAATATTCTCAGATAATTTTAGAAGTAATGTTTTATCCAAAAGCTGGATGCACTAAGGGTTAGGGGGTGGTGTTACCAAAAGAACCAGGACAACACTTGTATGTGCAGTGTGAGATATAGTAATTGAACCTGGCTGACAGGGAAACAACCAGGAAAAGGGTCAGCAGTGCCTGTGTCCACAGAGCTGCTGAAGTCTAGTGGCATCAGGCTGGACAAGGAACATCTCTGTCTTTCGTGTCCTCTCCACAGCACTACCCTGGAGGTCCAACAGCCCGACTGGACCAAGACCAATTTTCCCCTCCACAGTATTCCTTACCACCCATGGCCACTACAGGGAGAGGGATTTTTAAGGTTAGACTACAGAATCCAGTGCTGTGGTGCACACCTGTAACCCCAGAAACTAGGAAGGCTGAGACAGAAGGGTCATGAGCTCAAGGACGGAGGCAGCTTGGGCAATTTAGGGAGATCCTGTGCTGTGGGTGCAGCTGGGGGTAGAGCACTTGCCTAGCATGTACAAGGCCCTGAATTTAACCCCTCAGTACTGAAAAAAAAAGAGTTTAGACTTCACAAGTAGTGACATCATTAAGGTACCTTGCTTTATTCTGGAATGACAAGCATTTTGAGGAATAGCTGGCTTAGGGTGCAAGCAGGAGGAAGAGTTTCTTCCAGATAACACTGGTTTGCCTCTGTTCTCAGTGCCCATGAGAGGGAGTCAGTGGCCCTTCAGAGAGCTCCTATCCCATTGTTGTGGTCTTGGCCCATTTTCATTGTTACTTGACTTGGTAAGAATCTTGGGAGGAGAAAGGGACATTTCAGGGACATGACATTTGATGGGGACACTCAGGGAAACATTTGATGCAGATGGGAGCATACAATTAATGAATCCAAACTTTCAGATGCGATGTTTATAAACAAAAACAAACAAATCAAAAACCTAAACTGATTCTGTAATACTACATATAGGAAGCTCTTTACTCGGTTATCAGAAACTCAATAAAATTGAAGACTTAATGGTTTTGGAGAAGACGCCTCTTGGAGTTACTGACTCTGGAGAAGTTTGGTTGAATAGTGTCCTTTTATATGAGGTCCTGAGGGCCATGTATAAAATGTTTTATTATTATTCAATTCTTTTCGTGAAGTTAATTATAATCTTCATACCCAAACAAGCTAAGTGTAGTACAAGGAGATAAAATGTAGACCAATTTCACATATACAGGTAGAGGGAACAATTCTAAGTAAATCGATCGGAAAGTAATAAAAAAGTATGTTAAAAATAATATATCATGAACCAATGAACTTAGATAAGAAATGTAATCATGTTTTAATACTTGGAAACCAAACTATAGTTAATAATGGAATTCATGAGAGAGATAAATATAAATATCTCAATATGAAGAAATATGTTAATGGTTTATATGATTTCATGATAAAAAGACAGTTTTGAATGAAAATAATTCCCTTAATTTTAAACATTGGCAAAAGTACCAAGTTTTCAAATTCTAATGTACTTATAAGAATATTATCAACCCTTGTTCATTGCTGAAGTATGAAAAATTGTTCACTCACTGTAGGGAACAGACTGTCAGTGCCTAGCATTTCCTTAAGACTGAGGATTCCCATTCCAAGGTCTATGTCTAGATAAATCCTTCATAAGCTCATAGAGACATGTAGAAAAATTTTAATAACATTTTTGATGATGGAAGTCAATTGTGGGAAGCAATTTGTATATCCATTCTCAAGGGAATCACTAAATAATATATGATGTATGGTGTATGCATAAGATATGATGCAGAATCAGAAGCAAAGAGCCAGATTTATATATTGGAATTAGGGTCACCTCACAAACATGTTGTTAAATAAGAAAAAGAAGCATAAGTAAGATTTATGGCACCATTTATGCAAATTAAAAACACATGTTAAGCAACACTATATATACTTTTAAAGATATATATTTAAATAAGAACACAGAAGGGAAATTGGAAAGGCATATATTAAAACACTAGTATGTAAATCTTTCAGAAGGAGAATAATGGCAGGAAAGAGAAATCAAGGGGAAAATATTGCAGTGTAATAAAAGAGAGTCATTTTAAATGAACGGTGAGAGTGGACATGAATAACTTAATTTAATTCTATGTCCTCTATGTACAGATAATTTTAAAAACTAAAAGTAAAATTGACTATGTGATATATTGGTATTTCTATGTTCCTTGCCAGTCTTTGTTAAATAGCAAGTTCTCCAAATACTTTGAAATAAGATTCTAATTGTATACTTTTAACCCCCATGAATATATTCTTATCATAAAGTGAGGTTCACCTGAGGTGAGTTGAACTGTATTTACTTTGCAGAGAATCACAATGTTTCTCCCTTTCCTTTGGTGGAAGAAACAGGATTGTTAAGTTTTCATATTTTCTTTGTCTATTCAGATAGAAAGAGTAAAAGGAAGTCTGGTCGTTAGCCTTGGAGGTGACATGCTGCTACCTTGCATCTGAATCAGTTTCTCCAAGGGTCAGTCTGACAGTATGAGGTATTCCATGAATATTCTTTCCTAATGTCCAACTGATTTGAACTGAAGACCCAGTGCTATTGCAACTGCAGGTACTTATTTTCAGAATATACCAATGAGAAAATAAAGGAAAATCAAATAACAAAAACACATTACAGTGCTTTTTAGAGCAAGCACCATTTCATTTTACTGATGAAGGAAACTGAAGGCATGATAATTTGATAGCATATTCCAAATCATACCATAAATCAGATAAAAACTCAAGTCAGAACTAGAACCACATCGTCGGATTCTTAGGCAGTACTGTTTCCACTTTGCACTGCCTTTATGAGTATTCAAGTATATATGATTCAAGGTACAACAACAAAATGCATCATCAATATTTACAATTCTGTATATGAGAATTTCTATATAAGTTGGAAGGTTATAGGAGGATGCAAAGTAGTAATTTGTACCTCAAACAGAGACAAACTACTAAAGTTTTAATTAACTGCTAATTTTTTCTTCTTCGTGCAATGTGCATAGTAAAGTTTATCTGTTTGCTGTCTGAAGTTCTGTGTTTGCGAATTAGGAATGCCTGCTTCTTTCCACTTTAATTAAAAATTGTGAGCTTGACATAATCAACTTCCTTCCTTTTTAGTTGTTTAATGAACATTAATGAAACAAAATTAAAGTACTATTTAACATCCCACCAATTTATTAGTGGTTAGGTAGGATAACTTTGTTTTCAGGAACTGGAGTTGAACTTGAATAACTCAGGGAAATTAACTCTCAGTTGTTGTTGTTAGGTGCTGTCAAGTTGAGTCCAACTCATAGCGACTCTCATGGTTTTCAATGGCTGATTGTTTCAGGATTGTTTTGGGAAGTGGAGTGCCACATCTTTCTCCCATTTTTGTGGTGCTTGGGATTGAACCTGGGTCCTCAGAAAGTATAGAGCAACACTCTATTAAGCTAAACCCCAGCCCTAGACTGGGTATACACTCTTGAAGCAATCCTGAAACAGTTAGCTACTGAAAACTCTGTGAGGGTCACTATGAGTCAGAACCAACTTAATGGCACCTAACAACAACAAACCCTCTCAGTAGCACTTAATAAAAACATAGTAGGACACAGGGACTGCAAAGTCATGCCAACACATTATTGATGTTATTGTTTGTGTTGAGAAGCATCTTGAAATTAAACTATCAGAAGTTTGATCAACACTTGCTTCCCTTTGATTAACTTCTGGGGTTTCTGAGGAAGGTGACTTACAGTTTTCCCACTAGAGTGCTTATTGTATACTTCATTCATGCATTTTTGGTATCTATACATGTGCTTCCCACCTAGGTTTTCTGTGCATTTTCTGCTTTCATTCAGTGCCTTCTATATGCTTATCACTATCTCAAATTAAATGTATATTATACCCATAAACTAATTTTATATAGTTGATAAAAGATAATATAAAAGAACATTTTATGGTAAATGTTCAAACTTTGATGCTCCAAATACCTTTATTTGAATCCTAGGTCTATCCCTTACCAGCTGTGTGATCTTGGACAAATTATCTTCTTTTGGACTCAAGTTTCCCTCATCTATGTCTGCCTCATATGATTTGTCATTTAATCAGCCAATATTTTGAGACAGGTTGTATATTAGGCCTTGGTTTATAAGGATGAACAAAATCAATACATCTGTACTCTCATAGAACTGACTGTTTAGCAAGGGGGACATAACATTAAATACCACATAATGATTGTTTACTTAAATTTTTACCAAGTTCTAATGAAATGCTTTGTTGTTGTTGTTGTTGTTGTAGTTGTTGTTGTTGTTAGGTGCTATTGAATTGGGTCTGACTCATAGTGACCCTGTGTACAACAGAAGGAAACACAACTGGACACTGTGCTATGCCTGGCACTATATCTGACAGTGCTTCTCTGTCATTCACAGGGCTTTCTATGGCTAATTGTTTCAGAAGTGGGCTGTCACATTCTTCTCCTCATCTGTCTTAGCCTGGAAGACCAGTTGAAATCTGTCTACCTAGGTAGCCCTGATGGTATCTGACACACAGGTGGCATAACTTTCAGCATCATAGCAACCCACAAGCTCTCACAGTACAACAAAGTGACAGACACATGGAAGAATAAAGTGCCTACAGGTCTGGAAATGATGATTTTTTTTCTTAATAGAGAAAAGGAATATTAAATTAGCTTGAAAGAGGAAGGAAGTTGGCTAGGATAAGAGGGGAAAAGAGTATTTCAGAGAGAGGAAAATGCATATGCAGAGCCGTTGAAAAGGGAAAGAGTTGAGTTCTTATGAGCACCCAAGAAGGCTAGTGTTGCTGGGTCAGAGCAAAGACAGAAAGGAGGAGGCAGACTGAAGGAGGCATGGAGTTGATTTCACAGAACCTTGGAAGCCAAATTGGGAATGCTAGACCTGAAGTGCAATGGTAAGCCACTGAATGGTTTTAAGCAGATCAGGAAAGGAGAGTATATAAATTGTCTGTCACTGTTATAACAAACACAAACTTAGCAGCTTAAGACAGTGTTGATCTATAATCACAAGTTTTTAAGATCAGAAATCCAATACAGTTCTCACTGGGCTAAAAGCAAGGTGCAGGCTGTACAGTATTCCTTTGTGGATGCTCTAGAAAAGAATCCCTTTCCTTGCCTTTTCCAGCTTCTAGGCTGCCTGTATTTCTTGGCTCATGGCTTCCTTCCCCTCCTTCATAATCAGCAATAGTGAATGGAATAATTCTCATTTTTGACCCTCCAATTTCCTCTTCTGCTGCCTTCTTCCACTTTAAAGAATATTCGTGATTATAGTGGGCCCTCCTGGATAGTCCAGGCTAATCTGCCTGTCTGAGGTCACTGACTAGCAACTTAACAACCCTACTCCCATCTGTAACCCTTTTCCATGTGATATGCTTCTATAAGGTCTGAGGACTGGGATATGGAATATTTTTAAGGCAGGGAGTAAGGGGTGTCATTTTGCTTCTCACAAGAAGGAAGCCAAACAAAGATATGATCTCAGAACAAGTTCTGTGGTGTGTAAATTTACTTCAGAGTTATTTCTTGAGATTGTTCTGGGAAGAAGCCAATTCTCAGACATTTCAGCTCTAGTTTCAGCCTCAGGATAGATTTCCTAAAGAAATGATGGCAGCTATTAGAAGAGAAAGTAAGTCAAGGCATGTATAATACTATTTTATGTAACACTAAGGAAGTGATTTAAACTACAGCTATTGTAAGATGTTCTTGATTTCAGAAATGACAAGGTATTTTAAAAAGTGTAGTTTATAGTGAATGAAATGAAGCAACAATACTAAGCTTCTATTAGGTGCTTACCCTAATACACCAATAAGCCTAACTATCATCACCACTATCATGAATAATTATTAATATGCGTGAATGTAGAATGTATTGTCAACTTGTTGTTAGTTGCCATTGAGTCAGGTCTGACTCACAGTGACCCTATGTACAACAGAACAAAACACTCATTCTGTGCCAGGCACATGATATTTTTTATGTCTAAGCCCATTGATACAGACACTGTGTCAATTCATCTAGTTCTTTTTCATTGACCTACCACTCTCCCAAATATGATGTCCTTCTCCAGGGACTGGTCCCTCCTGACAACATGTCCAAAATATGTAAAATACAGTCCAGCCACCATTGCTTCCAAGGAACGCTCTGGTTGTACTTCCTCTAGAATGGATCTGTTGGTTCTTTTGGCAGTCCATGGTATATTCAATATTTGTCTCCAACACCATAGTTCTAAAGCATCAATTCTCTTCCTATATCCCTAATTCACTGTCCAGCTTTCACAAGTATGTGATGTGACTGAAAATACCATGAATGACTCGGGCATACCTCTGTCTTCAATATGATACCTTTACTTTCCAACAATTTAAAGAGGTCTTTTGTAACAGCTTTTCCCAGTGCAATGCGTCTTTTGATTTCTTAACTGCTGCTTCCATGGATGTTGATTGTAGAACCAAGTAAAACAAAACCTAGGACAACCTCAATATTTTCTCCATTTATCATGAAGTTGCTTACTGACCCAGTTGTAAGGATATTTCTTTTTTTTTTTATGCTATGGTGCAATGTATACTAAAGGCTGTGTTCTTTTATCTTCATCAGTAAATGTATCAAATCCTCTTCACTTTCAGCAAGTAAAGTGTCAACTTGTACCTTCCCATTTGTCTGCTTCCTTTCATCTGCAAGTTGAACAAATATTTGCGTCTGGCTCATATACTAATGTAGAAATGACAAATTATGGTATTATGCCATCTATCTCAAATTTTTAAACTACTTATAACCCTGGAGAGACATCTACAATCAATAAAAATATTATTATACAATTCTAAGACGACTCCCGATGGTTCTCATAGGCAAAGTGATAATATAATTGATTGCTAAAACTAGGACTTTTCTGTAAATCACAGTGAGAGCTATTGATAAATATGTTTGAGCTGGGTGCCACAGGACGTGCTGATAATCCCAGCAACTAGAGATGAGAAGGAGGAAGATCACAGGTTTGAAGCCATGGGCAGCCTGCAGAATTTAAAATAAAAATAAAAAATAAAAAGGGGGCTGAAGGTGCAGCTCATTGGTAGAGCACTTGACTAGCATGTGTGTGACCCTGGTTTCAACTCCACAGTACTGCAATCAATCAATCAATCATTTGATAAATATGCTTGAATGAAAGGCATAAAATGGCAACATCCTAGGTAAAATGGGATATATTGTTTGTCTACTTATAAAAGTTCCAAAATACACTGGGCATGGTGGTCCACGCCTGTAATCCCAGCGGCTGGGGAGGCAGAGGCAGGAGGATGGCAAGTTCCAGACAAGAGACAGTCTGTGTAATTTAGTGAGACCCTGTCTCAAAAAAGTAGAAAAATAAAAATGGGGGCAGTGGGGGGGGGCTGGAGGTGCAGCTCAGTGCTCCAGCGCTTGCAAAGCATGAGGCCCTAGGTTCAACTCCTAGTACTGGGGGAAAAAAAATTTCCAAAATACACATCCAATTGATTAAAGTTAGCAAGCAAGTTAAAACCTTCTTACCATTTGCATCTGAAAATAACTACCTGGTATAACTAGAAGCAATAAAAGAAGTTCTTGGCTGGACTGGACATAGATGTGTCTTCAAGATCTCTTCAAGGATTTCTGACTGTTTTCTCTAGCCAACATTCTGGTCTGTGAGCTCTCCGGCCTGAGGTCATTTCTGTCTGACCTTTATTAGCTGTGTACTCTTTATTCTGCTCTTACATCTCTGGGACTCTAATAGCTGTTTGCTGAGGCTGTAGCTCACATTTTCTTTGTGTCTACCTATTTCACTGTCAATGTCGCCCTATTGACCACTACATTTTAGGAGTCTTCCCCAACCACAGCATGATTTTGACAATTTGTGTGACAGATAAATGTGGAAAGGAACGATTAGAGGACAATAAGCCAGGGAGGAGAGAGTGCCACCATTTGTGAGGGTAGCACTGAGGTAATGAAGGAAGACTGAAATTTCAAAATTCATTATTTGTAAAAGTATAAATATTTCCCTTTGTTTTTAAGTAGACACTTGTAAAAAGTTTAAGAGGTTTATAAATACTGATATGGCACATATTAAAGTGGGTGAGAAAAC